>OZ035844.1:7195569-7210520 GCA_964034765.1 Knipowitschia caucasica | reverse complement strand
CCAGGCAACTTTTTTCAATCTTTTTTCCTCTTTTCCTCTTTCTATTTTTTTCCAATCTTCTATAGTCCAATTTTGGTGAGCCTGTGCGAATTGTAGCCTCAGTTTCCTGTTTTTAGCTGAAAGGACTAGGACTGTAGCCCATCTGCTTCAAGGGTCAATGTGTTCTGTGTTCAGAAAGGCTCTTGCAGACCTTGGTTGTAACAAGTGGTTTCAGTTATTGTTGCCTTTCTATCAGCTCGAACCAGTCTGGCCATTCACCTCTGACCTCTACAAGGAAGTTTCGCCCACCGAACTGCCGCTCAATGGATATTTTCTCTTTTTTGGACTATTCTCTGTAAACCATAGAGATGGTTGTGTGTGAAAATCTCAGTGGATCAGAAGTTTCTGAAATACTCAGACCAGCCCATCTGGCACCAACAACCATGTCACTTAAATCACTTACATTTTCTCCATTCTGATTTGAACTACAGCGGATCGTCTTGACCCTGTCTACATGCCCAAATGCATTGAGTTGCTGCCATGTGATTGGCTGATTAGAAATTTGCATTAAAGTGGAGTTGGATAGGTATCTAATAAGTGTAGTTTGGCACGATACACTGCACTGACTACACAAAGTCAGACTACTACTACTAGAACTACTGCTACTGCTGCTACTACTGCTACTACTGCTGAAACTCATGTCCCCCGCCCTTCTGTCCAAATGCTCTGTGGTCAAAGTCGTTTCATTATCACAAATCCTGACTGTGATCTCATCAGTCCACACAGCACATCCATGGAGCGACCAATCAGCTCTCAGCTCAAAGAGGCAGTTAGTGACCCTCATGCATCCTGAATGATTCCATAGTTCAAATGTAGCCGCCTCATAAAGACCAGAGAGAGAGAGACCAGAGAGAGACCAGAGAGCAGAGAGATCCAGTAAGAGAGACCAGAGAAAGAGATCCAGAGAGAGAGACCAGATTGAGAGAGATCCAAAAAGAGAGATCAGACATCAGAGACACCCGAAAGAGACCAGAAACAGAGACCAGTGAGACCAGAGAGCGACATAGGAGAGACGAGAGAGAGAGACCAGAGAGAGGCTGGAGAGAGAGATCATAGAAACCAGAGGAAGAGCCCAGAGATAGAAACCACAGAGAGAAAACAGAGGGAGAGACCAGAGAGAAGGAGATCAGGAGCAGAGACCAAGGAAAGACCAAAGAAAGATCAGAAAGAGAAAGACCAGAGACACCCGAGAGAGACTAGAGAGAGTGACCAGAGAGGGAGAGATCAGAGAGAGACCAGAGAGAGACCAGAGGGAGACCAGAGAGAGACCAGAGAAAGACCGGAGGGAGACCAGAGAGAGACCAGAGAGAGACCAGTGAGAGACCAGGGGGAGACCAGGAAAATAGACCAGAGGGAAACCAGAGAAAGAGACCAGCGAGAGACTCACGAGAGAGATCCGAGAGAGAGACCCAAGCAAGACCCTAGAGAGAGGACAGTGAGAGTTATCCAGGGAGAAACCAGAGAGAGAGAGACCAGGGAGAGAAGCCAGAGAAGGACCAAAGAGAAAGACCAGAAAGGGACCAGAGAAAGAAACCAGAGAAAGAGACCAGAGAGAGACCCGGAGGAGAGAGACCAGCGAGCGACTCAAGAGAGAGAGACCCAAGCGAGACCCTAGAGAGAGACCAGCGAGAGCGAGTTCCAGAGAGAGACCAGAGAGAGAGACCAGAGAGAGAGACCAGGGAGAGAGAGACCAGAGAGAGCAAGACCAGGGAGAGAGACCAGAGAGGGACCAAAGAGAGACCAGAGGGAGACCAGAGAGAAAGACCAGAAAGGGACCAGAGAAAGAGACCAGGGAGAGACCAGAGAGATGCGAAAGAGACCAGAGAGAGACCAAATAGAGACTCTAGGAAGAGAGACAAGAGATAGACCAGAAAGAGATAGAGAGACCAGGGAGATACTTGAGAGAGAGAGAAATACCAGAGAAAGAGGCCAGAGAATGACCCGAGATCAGAGAGAGACCTGAGTGAGAGACCAGAGAGAGACCTGAGACCAGAGAGAGAGCCGAGAGGGAGACCAGAAAGACCCACATGGATCTGGCATAATAATAATAATAGTAAGTAAGTAATCTTTATTTATATATCGCCTTTCACAGACTAGAGTCACAAAGCTGTTTACAATTGTTATTTTTGGGCATTTGTCCTCTCACTCCACGCAGAGATGGGAGCGGGGTTGCCAGTGCAGGAGGCGCATGCACAGACCTATTGTACATATTTTTGGTGGTAGGGGAAACCGGAGTACCCGGAGGAAAGGCCCTGGTCCGACCGGGATTCGAACCAAGGACCTTCTTGCTGAGAGGCGAGAGTGCTATCCACTCAGCCACCGTGCCGCCCATTGTGCCGCTATATAAGTATGCCGTAATAATACATCATACTTATATAGCACTCTTTTGGACGTTCAAAGACGCTTCACAGAAGAACATGGTTCTCCTGCAGCCACAATTTGGTGTTTATATTTCAGGTTCTGTCTGAAACTGAGGTCTCTTTAACCTGATCCGTGAGTCGTGGTTTTGGAGAGTCTCCGGTTTCTCTGTGTCTGGATTCCTGCCGCTGTCTCCCATCTTGCTTTGCTGGACAGCTGACATCACCGTGAGCACCCAGGTCACATGACCCACTCAGGTCTGAGGGTGCAGACCACATGGTACGGAGGTCAGGAGTGAGACACTTTCTCTCTCCTTCATTGTGGTTTAGTAAAGCTGCTCTGGGGAGATCACACACTTACAAGGCAGCTCAGTGTGACTGCGGGATTTTTGCAAAGGAGAATGCTTTAACATCAGATGGAGACTGTTAGACCAGAGAAGAACCAAAAAGGGACCAGAGAGAGACCAGAGAGAAAGCAGAGAAAGAGCAGAGAAACCAGAGAATGACCAGAAAGAGACCAGAGAGAGAGACCAGAGTGACACAGAGAGACTATTGGGCTTCATTGAGCTATAAGCTATTGTATATCTACATCATGAGCGTCAAAGTCAAGAATGATATTTGATTAGTATTAGAACCGCCCCGAACAAAGCCATGAGAACATTTTGGATTATTAATGCTCTGGACATGAGTTATTTTTCTTTGAAGGAAGTTTGTTTTTGTCTGTTTTCTAGAAATTACTGACAAAAATATTGCATTTTTAATCATTAGATAAAATACGGTCCACTGTGTTAGGTCTTGGTTCCAAAGGTTATATGCATCATTTTAATATATTTTCATAAACATTGAACCAGTCCGGCGCTCGGCTTGTAGCAAATTTGTTTTTTTTGGTACTCTGATGTATTTGACATCCCTGCTTTACATGCTTTCTCCAGTACCTTGCACATTAATAACAAGTTTAAAAGCAGAGTCTTTGGACAGAAGGGGTGGGGGTGTGCCTGCTGCTCCGTGTTATCTGTCTGTGACATTTGAAAGCAGAGCGTCTGTAACAGATGAGGAAAAGTGAAACTGCGATAATCACTCGGCTCAACAACAGGAACATGGACTTCTCCAACAGTTAAAGCTGAGGGACGTAACTTTCAAAGCACAACATCAGAACTGTATCACTTCCATGTCACAAGTTACTGTTTGCTTCTGTCTCTATTTCATGCGTTTTCGGCCTCTGTCTGAAAAAAGAGGACCACTTTCACTCAGCCAATCAGCTCTCACCGAAAGAGTCGAATTGTGACTCACAGTCACAGAGAGGGAGAGACCAGAGAGAGAAACCAAAAAGAGAAACCAGCAAGAGTGACTAGACTATATATCCTGTTTGCTTCTACGGTTTTGTATTTATAATGTATTCTAACAGGATGTAAAGATTCTATCCCTGGATGAATGATTGATGAAGCAAAAAGACTTAGGTACCTCAGCTTTAAGAACGCAATTTCACTGGAAAACGTAGAAGCAAAAATACATGACAAAGTAATAAATAAAATTGTACACTTCATTTATCCCTTTGTCCTCTGCATTTGACCCATCCTGTACTTGGACCTCTGTCAGAGGCAGTGGTCGCCATAGAAACAGAGGACCAATCAACAGATGATGTTCAGAGCTGCAGGAAGGGTAGAAACCCTTTGTACATGTTTTTAGTTGGGAAACCGGAACCTAGCAGACACAGGGAGAACATTCAAATTCCACTCAGAAAGACCCTGTTCAGACTGTGATTCAAACCCAGAACCTTCTTGCAGCGTAAGACCAGATTTGTGTTCCTGAAGCGGCTGTATTTCTAGATGCACAGATACAAACTGCTTCTCACTCGTATTAATGAACTTAGGAGTTTGGCTAACCACTTTAAACTTGCATTATGGACATAGAAGCATGGCTAATCACTTCATACCACACATATGAGGTCAAAAGGACTCGATGCGCGCGGCTCCGTCTGCGTAAAAATGACCACATGTTTACGCAGGCCTCGTTTACAGCAGTGTTGGGGCTCCACGCGCACCTGAGGCTTCACAAACTGTACCTGAGGCTTCACACACTGTACCTGTGCTATAATTGATGACGGTGAGGAGTGCGCGTCTCCGGTTACCGCGTGCGTAAAGTGCGTACCTTCTCCTGTGCGCGCGTCAGCTTCTTCTGGACGCTGATCGCCAGCTTCCCCGCGGTGACCCCTTTACCGACCTCTGCCATGACCAGACCGGGACCGGGACCAGGACCAGGACCAGAGCACACCAGGACCAGAGCACACCAGACAAGACCAGAGACAAACCCGGGCTGTGAAAGACAGATAATCCCGGAGTCCTGGAGGAGCCGTGCGCGTACGGGGCTAATCGGCTTTACCCCGGGGCCCCCAGTGCGCATGCGCAGTGCTTATGCAGGTAACGGGACCGGGGTTCGGGTTTCCCCCACAGACTCCGCACGCGCTTAAAGGGGCACTGCGGGGTATTCTTAGCGCGCAACTGTCACTGCAGAGCAACTGGTGAAGGCTATTTACAGAGCCGAGAACAGGGGTCTGGAAGGGTCTGAAGCAGGAGGTCTGAAGAAGAGACTAAAGCAAGTCTAAAGCAGGACTAAAGAAGTATAGGTCTAAAGCCAGACTAAAGCAAAGACCAGATCTGGTCTGGTCTGGTCCTGGTCCCGGCCAGGTCTAAAGCAGGAGTCAAGCAAGACTATAGAAGAGGCTATAGCTAGTCTGAGGCAGGAATAAAGTAGGTCTAAAGCAGGACTAAAGCAAAGACCAGATCTGGTCTGAATGGTCCTGGTGCGCTCTGGTCCTGGTCCCGGCCAAGTCTAAAGCAGGAGTCAAGCAGGTCTACAGCAGTACTAGAGACGAGACTAAAGCAGTTCTAAAAGGTCTAAAGCAGGACTATAGATAAAAGAAGAAAATAGGGAGACCAAAGTAATAATAATAATAATGCATCGGTTTTATATAGCGCTTTTTTGGACACTCAAAGACGCTTCACATGTCATTAATTATTTACTCCATACACGGTGGTGATAAACTACTACTACAGCTGCCCTGGGGCACACTGACAGAAGCGAGGCAACCAGTATGTGCCATCGGCCCCTCTGACCACCACCAACCACACACACACACCAGACTCATTCTAGGCAATGAGGGTGAAGTGTCTTGCCTAAGGACACAACGGCAGTTTGGCACTTTACAGCTGCACCACTAGATCCATGCTGTCCCACTGTGGCTGGTGTTCCCAGAGGTTAAGTGTCTTGCCAAGGACACAACGACAGCAGACAGTGGGAGTCGATAGTCAGGCTCGAACCCACGACCCTCTGGCTCAAAGACCTAAGCTCTACCAACTGATTATTGTCGCCATTAGTGGGGCCTGCAGGATGTTGTGGGCCCATAAAGGAGTCTGTTGCGGCTCACACTTAGAGACGAAGACATTCTGAGTTAAAGTTCAAGATTCCTATTAAAGATTAAAACTAATTTGTAAGATTGTATTGAATAGATTCTTTAATCGCAATTTATGATCATTTTGACTTTGATCATTTTCCATTTCTACAATCAGCAAAAGTGAAGCAGCAGCCAGGACTCACCCAGACCCATGTGAAGCCACTAGGACTAAGTCAGGACTAAACAGGTGCTGGATGACTAAACCAAGACTAAACCAAGACCACGGCTCACAGAGACTAAAGAGTTGCTCTGAATGTATGAAATGCAACAGAAGTCACAGTTAAATATTCTTTAATTTAAAAATACATTTTAAAAGAAGGGTCAATAAATTTCCACATGATTAATAAATTAAATCTTTTTTGAGGAGCCATCATACAATCTTTATCCCAAATTCCAGGTCCAACAAAAGAAAAAACATTTAACAGACGGCCATTTTGCTCCAGCAGTCAGTTTCTGCTTCACTCCTATTGGACGAGAGCTGCTTAGTCCCAAAACCTCACAATGGCTCTGTGGCACGTACAATCCTTTGCGCTACAACAAATCCATGTTTTTTTTTAGGTTTTTGAAGCTTGCAATACATTTGTGCTTAAATTATTAGAGGATACAGGCAATGTAATTTTGTCTTTTCCAAAATGCAGAAGTTATTCAACGACTGTAGTTCAAAATGTTAAATGTTCAGAACAGCAGCGATCAAACTTTCTTGTGTTGCATATTTCCGCTTTCAAAAACGGCGTCCATTTTGTTTTCTCTCCACAATAACTGTATTCGTCGTATTCTGCAGATAAAGCTTGAGTTTTTCATTGTCCATCTTTTTGACTCCTGTCTGTTACGATGTTTTGTCCCGCTCCGAACCATTAGCATACTTCGCTAACAGAATCATAACCGCTCCATTAGCTTGATGCGCTACTTCAGCCGACATTAGCCCGTCCAGTTAGAAATGTTTACAATCCTTTGTCCTTCTCCAAATCCACTGCTTTGACGAGAGAATGACTTGGAAACAACGGCGACTAAGAACAATGCTCTTGGCTTGGAAGAAGTGTTCCACCTCGGCTGATGTGCGGTTGCAGTCTGGATCAGGGTCAAGGTGCGGCGGAAACGGCCTCCAGGCGATCTGAAGGGACACAATCAGTCAGTGGTGAATTTGCTTTATGTTTATTTATGTATATAGTTAATTGCTTTTTTTAAAATTGTTTTTATTTAAAGCTGGTAGACTTGTATATTTTAATCTGTTACTTACTTTTTTACTTATATGTACAGCACTTTAGAAACGTGTTTTATAAAATGTGCTAAATAAATAAAGTGGATTGGATTGAATTAAAGCTTTTGAGTTTCCTCCATTCACAAACAATTATCAAAACATTTGGATTTGTGTTGATTAGTACGCTGTATTACCTTCCTGACTGGACTGCTCTGGTCCAGTGTGTGCTGCCCTCTAGTGGTCATCTCCTGTAGCTGCCTCTGAAGAAACGTTAAAGACAGGAAATATATGATACAGGAAGGACACATTTCAGATTCAAACTGGGGATCAGAATTAGGACACATTTATTTTGTTTATCTAAAAAGAGACCATGTAAAATTAGAACATAAATGTTTCCATTTGATGCATTGCACCAGAATTGGCCTTAGGCTAATTTTCATCCATAGTCCCTCGACAGGGAAGGACACTCCGTACAGGTGGGAACCCGTTATTATTATAGATCCATGGTGGGAACAAAGTAGCACAAAACATACCATAAATACACTTGTGCATACAGTCAGCAGATACATTTGTAAATATGCCTGTTTTCATTTTTACAAACAAGATTGCAACATCTAAACTTTTATCTTTTTGTATTTATTATGTAAATATTATATTATATTTACATAATTATTACAATTATATTCTTGTGGTAGAAGTTGGAGCTTGTGAAATAAGTTTTTCTTATCTTTGTTGACAGGACAGTGGACTTCAGGGCTGAAGTCTTTTTGTCATTTTATCATCACTTTGGTTTTTGTTTATTTTTTATTGTGTGAAAATTATAAAAAAAAAAAAATACAAACTTGTGATTGAGAGGCGGACTGTCGAGACTCAGGCGATCAGGTCAAGGACTGGGCTCTGGCAACACGCTCTGAGGCGGAGGAGAGGGGAGGAGAAAGAGGAGGAGGAGAGGGGAGGGGAAGGAGAGAGGTTGGAGAGAGGATTCAGAACACACAGATAGATGTGGATTAGTGCTGGATCTAAACACCACTCTGATGCGACTTTAGCGAGAAGCCGAGAAAATGTGAGAAATGTGGAAACTATTTGAGAAACATCTGGACGAGACTCAGAGACAGAGAGAGAGACCAACCACCAGGCTCCAGAGGGTTGGAGCTAACTCACATGGGCTCCGTAGATGAAAATCTGGAGCCAAATTTGTGGGTAGCAACAACTCAATACAAGTCCGTGAAAACTAGTGAAGCCAGGAACTAGAGACATGGGTTGATCACAGAGTTCTTTTGTTGCATTAAAAGTTACGTCCCTCAGCTTTAAACTTAGCTCACCAGACTTGACGCTGCAGTGCACGTGGGCCTTGGACTCGTAGTAGACCCAGTCGAAGCCCGCCTCCACAGCGAGCCGGGCTAGCATGGCGTATTTGTGGCGGTCCCGGTCGGAGGTGGTGATGTCTACGGCTCGACCCTCGTAGTGGAGAGAGTCCTCAGAGTGAAGACCGTCTTCGTCCCAGCCCTCAGTGACCCGCAGACGGACCCCAGGCCACAGGTTGAGAACAGAGATGGCCAACGAGTTCAGCTTGTCCTTACATCGCTGGAAAACAAGGACTAAGGTCAGGAGAGAGACCTGGAAGACAAGAGCAGAGACCAGGAGAGAGACCTGGAAGATGGAATGGTTCCTTGCCGACGCAGGAGAGGCTAAGGACAGAGGACATTTATGGACGTCGACCATCTTCCCTTGCATTTCCTGTGTTTGAACGGTTTCATTCACTGATCTGCGTTAGCGAATCAACAACTTTGCAAAGGAGACTATGGGTCCACCTTTGTCCTGAACCTTTAGTGTCCATCCTGGTACTCAAGCCCAGAAAGGACCTAAACCAATGACTGTATACAGATTACGTCACACTCACCATTTTGGGCGCTCTCTGTGATCCTGGAGTGTATATTTTGATAATGTGTTAGTGATTATATTTATAAAAGGAGAGCTCTAAACAAGGTGCTACGCTCTGAACGAGGACTGTGAGCTTTGGGCTGTCTGTTCTGAAGGTTCTTTATGAATCCTGACTTAAATTCAGCTCTTAGAATAATCGCTGTCTCTTCTGGCTTCTGGAAAAGGCATGTTCCAGCTTCTTTCCACAAGCTGATACGAGTCTGAACAAAGCACTTACATGATCTTCACTTGTATTTAAACTGTTTTTGTTGATTTGTTTCTTGTACTTTTTCATTCAATGTTATGTATGTACTTGTCAGCTGCACACTGGGGACTTCTGCACATGTGGTTTTACTGCAAACGGCAAAGAAACTGAATCTAAAGACGAAAAACAATTGCCAACATGTGAGCACCTTCCACAGCCACCATCTTGACTGTCTCTTGATGCATTTGTGGATCCCAATACTTTCTACTCAAGTAGTAATTTCACAATCTCAAAACAAACTATGAATATTATGTTTCAGGCTCAGAATGACTTGAATCCAGGCTTTGTGCGTCTGACAGTGCGGATCAGGGCTCGTAAACCTGACGTTTCCGCAGCTCGGGTTTAAAACTCTGAATCCTGAGTTTGTTCATTGCGGCGCAGGATTCAGAGATATGAGATTTACGGCCATCGGCGACACGCAGGCCTTTTACAGCGGCTAATTACCCAACGACGAGCGAGCAGCTATTTCTGCTGCAAAAACAGAGGCTGAAATATCTGAGATTCACGTCTGTAAATCTAAGAGTGAAGAGGTTAGAGGAACCAGGGGAATATGGGGAACCAGGTGAAACAGGGGATAAGGCAAGGAGAGAGCGAGACATGATGAGCAGAAAGTAGACCAGCGCTCGCAGGTCTAAAGCAGTACTAAAGCAGGGACTAGAGCAGGGACTAGAGCAGGACTAAAGCAGGACTGAGGCAGGGCTAAACCAGGACTAAAGCAGGACTGAATCAAACCAGAACAAAAGCAGGACTGAACCAGGTCTGACTCAAGCCTGTGCAGAAAATAGCTCAGTTATTATCAGTCATAAATCAGAATCTGGTGGAGTTCAGCTTCCACCGTACTACAAACTGGACTAAAGGAGACTAAAGAAGCCGCCCAAGCCAACGCTTTGGAACATGGACCTGAACTCCCCAATCAGAAAGTTGGCATGAACGCTCCCCAGTTATTCAATGGGCATGGATCCCAACATCGTTATTCAAAGACATTTATTGACATTGGATTTTTCCCGTTATGGACCAATGCCTCTATGTATTTTTATTGTTGTATTTCCTGTGTTGGAAGTGTTTGATTCTCTGATCTGTGTTGGCGAACTGACGACTCAAGTCCCCTGAGATAACTACGGTTGTATGTAGTAGTAGTAAGGAAGTCATTTTTATTAATATAGCACAATTATTTAGCGCTTTACAATTGTTGAGAATCCAGATATTGTTCAATTCTCTCCACATGGTGAGGACGGAAGAGAGACATCATCCATTCATTAACATTCAGAGCTATTGCACATGGTTTTAGCGGTAGGGGAAACCAGAGCATCACGAGGAAACCTATGCAGACACGGGGAGAACATGCAAACTCCAAAGGCCTGGAGGTGGAATCAAACCCAAGACCTTCTTGCTCTAACCTCTGCGACATCGCTTCCCCTGTTGCAATTTAGGGCAATACACAAACACATTGAATTGAATCAACTAGCACAACTTTAAAAGGGAAACCCGTTCAATACCGCTTGCAGTTTTAACTCAACTGTATCCCCAAAAAAACAAGCACTGAGGCAGGTCTTAACCAGGACTAACCTCGGATCTGAGGCCAGAGAAAACCATCGAAACCAGGAGGAAGTTTCCCAACAGCGGTCACTTCTCTATGACCCTCTATTCCTCAAACATTTCCTAAATATTCATTACTTTATTAGCTCTTCTCTGCTCAAATATTTAGCTCTGGTCTTACAGAAGTGGTCTCTCATTGGTCAACAGCAGACGTGGGTGATTGGAGCAGAGCTGTTTTTGTAGCAGTTGCATTTGTTGACTTTGGAGCGTGTTTTTGCGTTATATTCCTGTCCTTTTAAACAAGTTATTTCAGGAGCAAATTGGGCGACAAATAAATACCTCTCGCCGCATCAGTAGTGTTTGAAGAAGGGGGGAAGAGGCTGAAAGAGTGACGCCGCAGAAAACCTCACTTTCCTTAAAGAAGACGTTATGTGAAGCAACCAGCGCCCCCTGTGGTCATCTTTGAACGGTGCATTCAGAACGTCTTCAACCTCTTTGTAACGATACAGCCTTAATTTATCCAATTCTCAATCATAATCACAAAGAATTTTTTTTTAGGATTTTTTACTGGCCTCTCTCTTTGGTCTCTCTCTTTCCTGTCTCTCTCATAAGCTAAAGATCCCCCTTTCACTTGACAACACAAAAACTAAGGTATGTACAACAGAACTGGGACAGGAGCTTTAGACAGAAGTTCCTTATGAGCATGGATGGATCTTAACACAGCTTCAGGTCAGTGATGAGGAACATTGTTTGAACCTGCGTCATCATGCGGTCGGCTCCTGTGTTCTCCTCGTCCTTGAACACGATGTCCGGGTTGTAGTTCGCCGTCAGCTCCTTAAAGCGCTCAGAGTTGCGGCTGATCTTGCCCCCGTAGCGCCCGGAGGCTCCCGGGTGCTTCTCCGCCACGTTGGGGGAGAACTGCTTGTAGGCCAGCGGGGCGAACTTACGCGCGCTTCTCCGTTTGGCCCCGTACCCCCGACCAGGGCCGCAGCCGAGAGTCTGAAGGACCAGGGCGGACCAGGCCAGGGCCAGGACCAGCAGACGAGGACCCCAGAGAGGAGGCATGAGAGCTGGGAGAGGAGAGACGACACAGGGGCCTGGACACAGGAACAGTTTAGTGTGAGTCAGCTCTAATCCTGATGAAATTGTTACCGCCAATGGAACAATATTTTGTCTTAAAAACTATATATTTTTTAAAATCTAAATTCAAAATCGCTCTGCATTACTTTTTTTTTTTTTGGATCAATAGTTTTTAAATCCACGAAAGGCTAAAAACAGAAACATTGCATCCTATTGAAATACATAAAAACATGTTTCACTTTCCACATCAATTAGCAGCAGTTCAAACGGGAAACAATAACTTTATCGACAAAGAATCACCAATAGTAATGAGGTCTAATTAATATTTCCTCTCAAATATTCCCCTTTTACCTGCTGTAAATAACCAAACTTTGTAACATTTTTCCCAGACAAACAAAGCAGTATGTATTTGAAGCAGTCCTTACCTGACAGAGGCGGTCTCCTCTCTGAGCGGCTGCAGTCTCAGGTCAGAGCCATCGCGCAGACCACCCCCCTCTCCTCTCCTCTGTGGGTCTGGCCCCTCCCAAAGCATTCACACATTTGAGGGTTTTCTATGTTCAAATGATGACGATAGAACTCCTCTGACCCTGAGCAGAAGTCTCCATCCCCCAGTTCTCATAAATCTCCATCCCCCTGTAGGGCATCTATGACAGAGTGGAGACTTTTGTGGTAGGCGTGGTTGAGGTTTGTTATTCTTGCTCTGGTCTATCTTGCTCTCTGGTCTCTCTCGCTCTCTGGTCTCTCTCGCTCTCTGGTCCATCTCGCTCTCTGGTCCATCTCGCTCTCTGGTCTCTCTCGCTCTCTGGTCCATCTCGCTCTCTGGTCCATCTCGCTCTCTGGTCCATCTCGCTCTCTGGTCTCTCTCGCTCTCTGGTCCATCTCGCTCTCTGGTCTATCTCGCTCTCTGGTCTCTCATGCTTTCTGGTCTCTCTCGCTCTCTGGTCTCTCTCGCTCTCTGGTCTCTCTCGCTCTCTGGTCTCTCTCGCTCTCTGGTCTCTTGCTCTCAGGCCTCTCCCTCTGGTCTCTCTCTCTGGTCTCTCCCTGACCTCACATGAGACACTATCCACATATTTGTTGCTTTGGTCCATGGGCGAGAAGAGCCCTGTGAGTCACTATGTGTCTCTCTGGGATCCCCATGGTCCTGGTCTCTGCTGGTGCGGTGGCGTTGTGTTTGTCGGTCTCCAGGGTCACAGACTTCTAAGGCGTTCAAATACATTCCACACGACGCATCAAACATCGCACTAAGGAGAGAAGAGACCAAAAGAGGACCAGGACCAGGACCAGGACCAGAGAGAGACCAGACAGAGACCAGAGAGGAAATAAAGGGAGAACAGAAAGAGCGAGACCAGAGAGAAACCAGATAGACACCAGATGAAGACCAGATAGAGATTAGAGAAAAGGTCTAAAAGTGTAGACCAGTGAGGTTAAAGTTTTTGATTTGTCAACTGTTTATAATAAAACAGAAGCTGACGTGTAAAAATGACGCAGACGTTTGTGGATCCATGATTAACACGTTTATTCATTAACACAATTAAAAAGACTAAAAACACATTTAAAACAAGTTCTAAGATCATTTAAAAGCGTTTGATTCTGCGTTCCTCAGTAAAAAAAACATTAAAAACAGTTCAATTCCGTTTAAACCAGTTTCACCTGAAGAGCCCCACTTTCTTCTTCTTTGGTTTGGGAGCGGCTTGAGACGAGGATGAGGACCCCTGCTGGACACATCAGGAAAAAAAAGACTGAGGCAGCTGGTCACATGGGGGAATGTGGGCCATGGCATGTTTTACATCATCAGAAAACATAGAACATCATTCATTTCATTCTAAATATTGAACACAAAAAATTATCAATAGTTTCATAAAAGGTATAGGCTTCATATTTGATTTAGTCTTTACCGTGCCGCCCTAGAGCTACTGTTACTGTCTAGGAGACCAATAGTAACTAATTTAATAGTGTTCCATGGAGCGCACCTGTTGCATTATGGGTCGTGTAGTCTTTTTCTCTGGAGTTTCCTCCCTTTGAACTTCTGCAGCTCCTGGAACCACAACACACTGCTTAATTTAGCATGTTCTTGTCATTGTACCGTCTTTACTCGTGGTCCAGACCGGTCTCCAGGGCCCGTCCGTTCTCCTCCTCCTCCTCCTCAGTCTTCCTCTCCTCCTCTCTCCTCCTCTCCTCCTCTGAGTCCAGGTTTGGCTCCTCAGATCTCCTGCGTTTGAGTTTGTTTGGGTCCAGTCTGGTTTGGATGCAGGATAGGAGCTGCTGGAGATCTGAGTCCAGGTCCAGAGGAGAGTCCGGGTCCACTAGCTGCGGCAGAGTCTGGGACCAGAGAGAAGTGTGATTAAAACACATGAGTTTTACGTTTGTCACTGCAGGTCTTTATCATGAGTTAACTGAAGTATGCACGTCAGACTGGTCCTGATTCAGTCCTTCTTTAGACCGGCTTTGGACCTGCTTTAGACCTGCTTTAGTTCTGCTTTAGGCCTGCTTTAGACCTGCTTCAGACCTGTTTGAGGCCCTGATTTAGTCCTGCTTTAGACCTTCTTCACAGACCGATAGAGTGGTCCAGAGGAGGCCTGCCTCAGGACATGGTCCGGTCTGCAGTCTCCTCTCGTCACTGCGTCTGAATTAGCCGCTCAAATATTGACCTGCGGCTGCTTTCTGCTTCTGTTTGTTTAAAATATCGTAAAAATAAATGTTCGTTTTAGCCGCGGGTTTCTTTCGACGCCATCACAGGACAACAGCTGCATTATAGGACTAAAGCAGGATTAAAGCAGGTCTAAAGCAGGACTACAGCAGGACTAAAGCAGGACTAAAGCAGGATTAAAGCAGGTCTAAAGCAGGTCTAAAGCAGGACTACAGCAGGACTAAAGCAGGACTAAAGCAGGATTAAAGCAGGTCTAAAGCAGGACAAAAGCAGGACTAAAGCAGGTCTAAAGCAGGACTAAACCAGGACTAAAGCAGGACTAAAGCAGGACTAAAGCAGGTCTAAAGCAGGACTAAACCAGGACTAAAACAGGTCTAAAGCAGGACTAAAGCAGGACTAAAGCAGGACTAAAGCAGGACTAAAGCAGATTTATAGCAGGTCTAAAACAGGACTAAAGC
>OZ035844.1:7166252-7195559 GCA_964034765.1 Knipowitschia caucasica | reverse complement strand
CGCTGGTATCTTGCTGGTCTCTCTCTGGTCTCTCTCTGGTTTCTCGCTGGCCTCTTGCTGGTCTCTCTCTGGTCTCTCTCTGGTTTCTTGCTGGTCTCTTGCTGGTCTCTCTCTGGTCTCTAGCCTCAGGTGCTCTTTCTGTGACTTTTGAAAGACTTATTTTGAAAGTTGGTTTTGTCCTTTTCTTTTGCAGGTTCTACAGAAGTTGGGAAAAGCAGATGAAACCCGAGACGTGGTGTTTGAGGAGATGGTTTCTAACTTCAACAAGCAGATGGTGAGGATTCAGTTTGAAGATCTTAAATACAGAATACACCGCACAGACGTAACACACACCTGTGGACGTTTGATGTTGCTTTGTGATTGTGTTGCAGAATGAAGGAACAAAAATACAGAAGGACCTCAAGGCCTATCTGACCGCAGTGAAGAGTGAGTGGAGACATGGGACTGAGGTTGTAGACCCAGGACTGAGGCTGTAGACCCAGGACTGAGGCTGTAGAGCAAGGACTGAGGCTGTAGAGCAAGGACTGAGGCTGTAGACCCAGGACTGAGGCTGTAAATCCAGGACTGAGGTTGTAGACCCAAGACTGAGGCTTTAGACCTAGAACTGAGGCTGTAAATCCAGGACTGAGGCTTTAGACCCAGGACTGAGGCAGTAGACCCAGGACGGAGGCTGTAGACCCAGGACTGAGACTGCAGATATAGGACTGAGGCTGTAGACCCAGGACGGAGGCTGTAGACCCAGAACTGAGACTGCAGATATAGGACTGAGGCTGTAGATCCAGCAGAGGTCCCTGACTCTGTCCTTGTTTCCATAGCGATGCAGGATGCGTCTCGGCGGCTGCAGGACTGTCTCGCTGACATGTATGAGCCGGAGTGGTTTGGGAAAGAGGAGATGGACGCTCTGGCTGAGGTCAGGCTCTGATAAAGAGGATTCAGAACAGAAGAAAGTGAAAGTAGAAGTTTAGAATCAGATGTTGAGATCTTTTCAGACTTGTTTTTTGTGAGTTTTTGTTTCACTGACTCTGTCTCTAAACGCATGTGTCTGATTCTGAAGGAGATGATAGAGAAAGAGCTGGACAATAATCTGGAGGTAAAACTTTAGACCTGGAGACTGTGTTAAGTCCTGGTTTAGTCCCTGTTTAGACCTGGTTTAGTCCTAGTTTTGTCCTGGTTTAGACCTGGTTTAGACCTGGTTTAGACCCGGTTTCGTCCTGGTTTAGTCCTAGTTTAGACCTTGTTTAGTCCTGTTTTAGTCTTGGTTTAGCCCTTGTTTGGTCTAGGTTTAGACCTGATTTAGACCTAGTTTAGTCCTGATCTAGTCCTGGATTAGACCTTGGGCAGACCTGTTTACAATCCCTGCATATCAAGGGCAGCACAGTGGCGCCTCTTGAAAGGGCCTCTCTCTGTGTTCGCCCTGTGTCTGTGTAGGTTTCCTCCAGGTGCTCCGGTTTCCCCTACCGCTAAAAACATGTAAAATGGTTGAGGGTGAATGAGTGTGTCTGTGAGCAAATGTGTTCATGAACTTGCTGTCAGGGTAAAGCCTCCTCTCCTCCCCCATATCTCCCCCTCTCCTCTCTCCTCCTCTCCCTCCACTCCTCCTTTCACTTACCCTCACCTCCTGTCCTCCTCTCCCGTCACCTCCTCCTCTCCCCCCTCTCCTCCTCTCACCTACCCTCACCTCCTCCTCTTTCCTCAACCTTCTCTCCTCTCCTCTCACCTCCTCTTCCCTCCCGCCTGCTCTTCCACTCCTTTCTCATTTCACCACCTCCTCTCCTCACCTCCTCCTGACCTCCTCCTCACCTCCTCCTGTCCTCCTCTCTCCTCTCCAGGACACAGACACCCTGTGGTTGGACTTCCACCAGTCTCTCACAGATAAATCGATTCAGACCCTGGACTCGTATCTGGCCCGGTTCCCCGACATCAAGGTGAGTTTCGTAATTATCAATATCTTTCAAGAGAATCCAGGAAGTAAATGTGAGGTCCTTAAACATCAGATTGTATAATTAAAGCTGAGGTAAAGCTTTGGGCTGGGAGCTGATTGGCTGAATGAAAGTGGTCCTCTCTTTGTCACATGTCTGATGTGACAGAGGATACAGAAATACACAAAACCATTGATCAAATTCTTATAGAGTTCTATTTTTGTGGTTTGAAAGTTACATACCTCAGCTTTAAGCAGAAAATATATGGTTAAACAAAAGATCTCAGTTCCTACTACTGCCACCAGAGGGAGGATTGGGAAAAGTAAGAAAATAGCTACGAAAATGACGTGTAACGAGTTTGAGACAGGGGCATTTAAACAGTGGGGATGGGGAGCACAGAGGTTATAGCTGTAGTCCTGTGTGTGAGTCTGCTCTTGCGCCCCCTGCAGGCTCGTATAGCGAAGCGCGACCGTAAGATGGTGGACTTCGACAGCGCGCGACATCACTTTGGAAACTTACAGAAAGGAAAGAAGAAGGATGAGGCCAAGATTGCCAAGGTGAGACCAGGAGGGACCAGGTGAGACCAGGAGGGACCAGGTGAAACCAGGAAGGACCAGGGGAGACCAGAAGGGACCAGGGGAGACTAGGATGGACCAAGTGAGACCAGGAGGGACCAAGTGAGACTAGAAGAAACCAGGGAAGACCAGGAGAGACCAGGTGAGACTAGGAGGGACCAGGTGAGACCAGGAGGGACCAGGTGAGACCAGGAAGAACCATGGGAGATTAGGATGGACCAGGAGGAGACATGGGGAGATTTGGAAGGATTAGGGGAGACTAGGGGGGACCAGGGGAGACCAGGAGGGATCAGGAGCTACGGCCTAAAGGGGGCTCCTGGTACAACCACAGTGTGAACTGATTGACACTAACACACACTAACACTAAGTACTCGTTCCTAGCACACATTCCTGCTTCAGTGTGTTTATGTGAACAGCAGAGAGAGGAGGAAGTGCAGGGAAAGACAGTGTTTATGTGATTATGCACAGTCAAAAAGAAGAAAACTCTCGCCATGTTGTGTCCAGTTTAAACTTTGCATCAGTTTTGTTTTACTGCTGCTGTTGGTGAAGTGCGACATCACAACATGAATCTGCGGCTTATATTCAGGTGCGGCCTGTGTGTGGACGACCGAAGTATTGGTGCGGTTTATAAAGCTGGATTTGAAAGGATTAACAAAATGAAGCATTTACCGTCTGATAGGTCAAACCTAGCCTGGCCTTAGCCATCCGTACACTCCGCTCAATCATCATTTCCCTGCATGTAACGTCTGGGTCTGGTCCCTCTGTTAGCGATTACAATCGGTTGAATTCCATTCGACCAATCATCGAGCGCGGGAGGCGGGTGTTGTAGTTAGATGTGGGTGACGTCAAGAGTTTGCGCCGAACAGGCAGGTTGTAGTTTGGCAATGGCGAAGAATACGATAGTAAAGTATTCCGGTCTGGTTCTATCAAGAAATTGAAGTCGGAGCAAGAAGAATGTTAAGTACATGTAATTGCTGGCAAAGATTGTGGGGCTACTCCCCACGGGCTCCGTTAGCGGCAAAGGAGATGGCTAGGCTAAATGTTTTCGACTCACTCGGGCGCATTACATACGTGACGGTAAACTCAGATCCAATCGTTTCAATCTGCAAATGTAGTTAAACCCTCCCACCTGTTCACGGAGCTCAATGGAGCACCTCCAGACCTTAGTACGAAATGAAATTTGTACTATGGTGTGGTATGACCAGGCTATGTCAAACCCCTTTTCTAACTTATTATTTAGTCTGGTTTAGTCTTGGTTTAGTCCTGGTTTAGGCCTGGTTTAGGCCTAGTTTACTTCTAGTTTTAATTCTGGTTTAGTTCATAGGTAGTCCCAGGATAGCCCTTCCAATTCTGAAATCCATCCCTCATGTTCCTTACCCGCTCATGGAGGCATCATTCTGAGTCGCTGCTGTGTTTTTTTTACGTTTTTCTTTTACGTACAATAACAACAGGATCATTTAGAGTGGTGCATCTGACAGCAGAGTACTGTTTTTGTTAATCAAGCACCAATCAGAGGCCATGTTTCCCTATGACTGGCTCTTTGGTTGCCGTGCGGTTGCTATGAGGGCCTCTGTAGCTCCACAGCGCCCCCTGTATCTCAGTATTATACATTCACAACATTGTAAATCTCATTTTGATCTACAACAATGTCATAAAAAAAACGAGCACCCACTTCTGTGTCCAGTCCAGCCGCATCACTCTGAGCTCTGCCTTACTCACGCCACGTCACAGTAAACATGCTCCCATTGAAGGCTACAGGCTCCGCTCAGACCACACATTAAGTTAGCGATCAGTGGATTTCTTTTCTTTGTGATAATGCATGATTGAACAGCATTGTGCAGGCGTTTATGCTCATGGTAAGTATACAATGTGGTGAGGTGTGTGTCCTGGCTGGTGTCTCACTAACTACAATGTTTTCTGGTTTCCCTGCTTGCCGTGGTTGCCGTGGTTACGCCTGCTGCATGGTGTGTTAGCCCGCGGCTCTACTGGAAATGGCGGCTCCCAGTTGGGCTCAGGGTTTGATTTCTGCGCATCAGGTGGCTCAGACTAACCTCTCCTACAACCAGGTGACTACTGCTACTAAGTAACTAAGTACTCCAAATACTATAGTAACATTTCAACCAGGTGGCTCAGACTAACCTCTACAACAACCAGGTGACTACTGCTACTAAGTACTTCAAATACTATAGTGCCATTACAACCAGGTATACTGCAAATGTACTGTTGATGCTACAAAGTCTGAAAGTATACCAAATTCAAAACTAGCTTCACAAAAGTCTGTGTTTAACCAATATCTATATAAGTCTAGATATTGGAAAGTACTACAAAAAGAACTACAATTAATAAACACAAACTAAAAAATTACAATTTACAACCAGGTGACTGCTTCCTTCTCCCAAGTTCTGCATAGACTAAAACAACTCAAAGTTCTACACATTCAAAAGTACCATAAAGCTGGGGTACATCACTTTTTAACACGTTTTTTTGCCCCAACAGAAAGTCATGTTGACTCACAGGGCTCTCTCTGACACAGCAGTTTTCTAACTCTACTAAAACTTGGCTGCTACTACTACTACTACTACTACTACTACTACTACTACTACTACTACTACTACAACTACTACTCTACTACTACTACTACTACTACTACTACTACTACTACTACTACTACTACTACTGCTACTACTACTACTACTACTACTACTACTACTACTACTACTACTACTACTACTACTGATACTGCTATACTTCTGCTACTACTACTGCTACTGCTACTACTACTACTACTACTGCTACTGCTACTACTACTACTACTACTACTACTACTACTACTGCTACTGCTATACTTCTGCTACTACTACTGCTACTGCTATACTACTACTACTACTACTGCTACTGCTATACTACTGCTACTACTACTACTACTACTACTACTGCTATACTACTGCTACTACTACTACTACTACTACTGCTACTGCTATACTACTGCTACTACTACAGCTATTGCTATTTCTACAAGCACTACTGCTACTACTATTACTACTGGTTCTTCTACTTCTACTACTACTGTGCCTCATCATCTCAAACGTGACCATTAAGACACAGAATGTTGTGGTCTGGTTTCTTCACAACATTTTACTCTTTCTGTTGGAGAATCTACATGTGTTATTTGTGAAAAATAAAGTTAGGTACCCCATCTTTAATCAAAGTTTACTGATGTAATCTCTAACCAAATGTGTAAAGACTGAGCTGGAACTTTTGTGAAGACTGAAAGGTGATGTTATTGCAGTGGTTTGTCCTCTCCGTCTCTCTGTATGATCATGTTTGTGTGTGTTCTGTCTGTTCTCTAAAACGTTGTGTTCTTGTCGCAGGCGGAGGAGGAGCTCGGTCGGGCGCAGAGGATCTTCGAGGAGCTGAACGTGGAGCTCCAGGACGAGCTGCCGGTGCTGTGGGACAGGTCAGACTCTAAAAAGAACTCTAAAATCATCTCTGAACACTGACAAGACAGGTTTAAAGCACCAACGGCACATAGATCTGAACCAGGATTGACACAAAGCCAAGACCACAAACCGGTCTCAACCAGGACTAAACAACGGCTTAGTGCATATTAAATCATTATTACTAAAAAGTTCATCATGGCTCCTTATATTAAAAACTAAAGTGTAAACAAGATAGTTGTTTTTAAAAGAACCTTCTAAGCTGTAAATAACTTCACTCTGGGGTCCTCTTTACTCACATTATATTGATAGAAATATTAATTGATTAAAATCTGTGTTTGTGTTGTAGCCGTGTTGGCGTATACGTGAACACATTCCAGTCCATGGCCAAAAACCAGGAGAAGTTCCACCGAGAGATGACTAAGGTAAGACCTGCTTTAGACCTGCTTTAGACCTGCTTTAGACCTTATTTTAAACCTTCTTTAGTCCTGCTTTAGTCCTGCTTTAGTCCCTGGTTTAGTCCTGTTCTAGTCCTGGTTTAGTCCTGCTTAAGTCCTGCTTTAGTCCCTGGTTTAGTCCCTGGTTTAGTCCTACTTTAGACCTATTTTAATCTGTGATTTCTGCTCGACAGTTAAGTGAAAACCTGAATGACATCATGACCAAAATCGAGGAGCAGCGAGATCTGAAGTACGTCACATTATAACTCCTTAAACTTTATTAAAACATAATGAAATCACAAAACTTTGATGTAACTTTTGGTAAAATTGCGTCGCAGAAAAGCAGAGAAACCCGAGACTGCGAAGAGGTAAACAGCCGAGTGTTCAAAGCGTTAATTTAAGTCTAATCTCTCTCTTTACAAACATATGTCTGAATATTGCATGGAGTGTTGTTTGACGAATGCAGTTGTCAGGTTTCTGCGGTGTTGGCGCTCTCTTGTGGACAAACTGGAGTATTGCAACATCATATAAATTCTGTGAGCTTCGCCTTAAAGCTGGGGTACCCAACTTTCCAACCACAATGGAATCCAGTAATAAAACCCATGTCACTTCTTCCTGGCTCTAAAGCAGTGGCTTCTATCACTATTTTACCGTATTTTTGGCCTCCGTCTCATCTCATCAGCTTTTACAGACAGAAAAGCTCACAGCCCAAAGAGTCAAATAGGGACTTCTCACATAAATATTGTAGAGCATGGTGTGAACTACTACTACTAACTACTATTGGTCCTTCTGACACAAAATATAACGTTTTCTAATAAGATCCAACTGTTCACATCATTAAAACAGTCGACCACAGCAGCCAGACTTCCAGGGTCGTTTGGTCTCAGCGGGAGGTAAATCTGTGTGTCGTTCCCATAGCAGTGGAAGGATGACGGGCCATAACGTGTCCTAGGGGGAGCATATAAATAGAATATAAAATAGGACCTAAAATAGAACCTTGCAGCACACCAGGTAATGGGGGCTGTTGAGGAGGTACAATTACCCATGGTGACCGCAAAGGTTCTGTCTAAAAGATAAGAATGAAACCAACCAAGTGCAGTATCTCTGATGCCAACCCACGTTTTGAGGCGATCCAATAAAATCTTGTGGTTGATCGTGTCGAAGGCTGCGCTTAGGTCTAGAAGAATTAAAATAGAGCACCCTACACATATTACTTATGAAGCAGAAAAGTTAGGTACCTCAGCTGCTTTTATTTTATATTCATTCATTTTTCTCCTTTTGCAGCATCGAAACGAGCCACAGCGACCCAGCCAGCTCAGCACCAAAGGTAAAAGTCCATTCAAACAGAGAATATAGACTTCTTTTACAGTGTTTTAATTTGATCATTTTTAATCTAATATTTGAATAATCCTGTATTGTCGACTCACTTCCTGCCTTCAGATATACTGCGCCATGTTAGATTTGTCTCTGAGTGTCTTGTGTCACTAACTGCATGTTGCATGTTGCCGTGGTAACGCAGCGCCCCGGAGCCCCGCCCCCTCGCCCAGCGCTAAGTCCTGCCCCCGAACACAGAGCCGACAGTCCATTGGATGACGAGGCTTCCATCAACCCCAGCACACAGGTTTGCACTTACAAGTAGTACAAGTAGAAGTAGTAGTTGTAGTTGTAACAGTAGTAGCATCAGCAGCAGCAGCAGTAGTCGTAGATAGTATAATACTTCTAAATGTTTCACTTTATTCTGTATTTTTACAAAACTTTAAGTACATTTCTGTAATGAGAAAAGGAACAAATGATTATATTCCAGAGGGTCAGGGTTAAATAAAACGCCTCGTTATGACATATATTAATGAGAATAATTACTGTATAAACAGATGTACTTATCATTAGCTCTGGTTCAGTTCAGTTATCACCAACATATTGCACAGTGTGACATCACTCAGCCGGGCGAGGCCTGGATGGACTTATTGAACTGGGACGCTCAGGTGTGGCAGCCGGTGACCCCCACCCCCCAGGTGACCCCCCCCCCTCAGGACAGAGCCCCTGAGGGATGCGTGTGTGTGCTGTTTATGACCTGAGTTAAAGCTGGGGTATTTAACTAGCTTCATAGATAACACATGCAGTTTGTCCAACAGAAAAAGTCTGGAAACAGTCATATTTTCAGAACAAAACAGACACAACATGCTGTCTCCATCTAATTAGAAAACATGTGAGCTCTGTGAGTCACGTTCTGACTCTCTGGGCTGAGCGCTGATTGGCTGAGTGAGGGGGGGTCCTCTCTTTTAGAAACTCTGTTTTAAAGATGTGACAGAGGCCAAACATACGTTCAATTTAGACTTGGGTTTTCTTAGAGAGTTCCATTATCTTGGTTTAAAAGTTACGTACCTCAGCTTTACATCAAGAAGGTAAAGAGTTCAAGGCTTTTCTGTGTGGAGTTTGCATGTTCTCCCCATGTCTGGGTGGGTTTCCTCCGGGCGCTCCGGTTTACCCCACAACACAAGACATAATATGGTGGTAAAAGCCTCCAGCTCTGGTCCCGGGCATGGGTTTAATGCAGAGGACAAAATCACCTTAACTGCTAGGTCTTTTTCGTAGGTCTTTTTCTTTTGGAATTTTTTGCCATTCTTCCATACAAAAGTCTTTCAAATCTATCTCTATATCTTTATTAGTTCTTCCTTCTCCTCTATACTGCGGGGGTTTATGATAAGAATTATATTTCTTTTGTTTACTGTCTTATCTTTTTTGCCGCCAATTGGAAGGCTCCTTCATGGGACGCTTGGGTAAGAATGAAGAATAGTTTTATTCTTATCTCAGATTTTTTTATCTTCAGGTTTTTCAATGTTGAACTGGAAACATACACAATTAATTCTGTTCATAATTCAACCATTCTATCCTTTATCCCATTTATCAAAAACACTATCCCGTCCCATATACTTTCCAATTCCAAAACCCGACTCCCAAAATGTCCCCAAATCCTTTCTGATCCCACCCGCTCCTGTAGACCGAGTCCAGGGACCAGGATCCACAAACTCAGACTTCAGATGAACCTCTGACCTGGGACCAGACCCAAGACTACGGACAGACCCAGGACTACGGAGAGACCCAGGACTACGGACAGACCCAGGACTACGGACAGACCCAGGACTACGGCGAGACCCAAGACTACGGAGAGACCCCGGACTACGGAGAGACCCAGGACTACGGACAGACCCAGGACTATGGACAGACCCAGGACTACGGTCAGACCCAGGATTATGGACAGACCCAGGATTACACAAACCCGGAATGGGGCCAAAGCGCTCACACTGAGTCCTCCTGGGACCAGGACCAGGATCAATACCAGGATCAGGACCAGGTATTCTACCAAAGAGTAGAGATAGAGATGGAGTAGAGTCTCTAAAGTAGATTTTAAGGATGCACCGATTGTGACATTTTGGGCCAATGTTTGACCAATGTTTTTTGTGCCTTGGAAACATACAAGCCTTTCACCTCTTCATCACTCTATCCTTGAATAAGCACAAATTCAATCAGACCAATTCATGAAACAGAAACAAACCCATTCTACGAGTCCTTCCTCTTGAAATTTCGGCACACGTTTTGCAAACTGCATAACGTTGATCTTTTTCTGATTCTGTAAAATTTTGGCATACAAACACGGACATCTTTTATGTTTCTCTCTTCTACCAAGGAAAGTGCTCGGACGCTCTCTACCTAAATCTCTTTCTATGCGCCTACCATCGGCGAATGTCTTTTCTATTTGCCGATGTTTACCAAAGGAAACATCGGCCAATATCAATGTTCAGCCGATGCATCAGTGCATCCCTGGTAGTATTATAGTTAGTAAGTAATTAAGTCAGACATTTTTATTTATATAGCGCATTTTACAGTCCAAGGTCACCCAAAGAGCTTTACAATGTTCAGAGTTCAGAGTTGATTAATCATCAACATGTATTTTCTCCAGAGCTTCAGGCAAATGTCAGGCCAACACAGAAGTATTTCATTTCATCAACGCTATCAATTAGTATTTAATGATTTTACTCAATAGCAAACAATCCTTTTATTTTAATATTTATATTTCATTATTTTCTATTGTATTTGTTCATAAGACTCTGCCTGGAGGTACAGTTTATTGCATTCATTCGTATGCAAGTCTACACAATAATTATTAGAATTGAATGAATGTATGTGTTAATCTCAATTTCAATTATTTATAAAAGGATGGATAATTATCATATCAAAACATTTGGAATTCTTTATCTTATCTATCAAAATAAATGTATGTTTAGAACGTGGTCAGTAGAAGGTCGTTAGAAGTTTCCCAGTGTTTTACTTTAGTCTATTTTTCCCTCTTGTCCTGGCCTCAGTATCTATCATCTGCTTGAGTCCTAACTGTAGTGCATTTTTGTTCTCAGGGCGCGGTGACAAACGGTGACGGTGAGATGCCTCCTGGTTTTATCTATAAGGTGAGCTGCCCCCTCTCAGAACGCTCTGTTACAAATCTGTCTCTGATATATCTTAGAGCTGCACACAAGAGTGAAATGAAGTCTGTGAAGTAGAACTAGTTTGGATCGGTGGATAAATATTGTTGCTGCTGTTTCAGGTGAAGGCGGTTCACGACTACGCAGCCACAGACGGAGACGAGCTGGAACTCAAGACGGGAGACCTGGTTCTGGTTCTGGCCTTTGAAAACCCGGATGAACAGGTCCGAGGCGTTGCAGTCCGGCTTAGTCCAGTCTGTTGTTTTCCCTTGTTTTGTCTTTGTGTTTGTCTCTTAATGCTACGTTTACTGCTTTTTACAGGAAAATGTTGAATGTTATTGTTGTGCAATAAAAATAGAATGTAGTTCCTCACTTTAGCCACTAGATAGATTTCTCATTCCATCTTTATCACCATTTTCTACTTAAAGGAATAGTTCAACGTTTTTACATACTGACAAATGTTCTTACCTTACCTTAGACTAGTTAATATGTACCTGTCTGGTCTTAGTCCGTGCGCTCTGTCATGCAAACGGAGCAAAAACGGGAGCACAACCGCAGCCTCCTCTGTATATTTTGTAGCACCAAAAGGTAGCTCCCGCTAGAAGCTACCAAACTCTTCCAAGTGTTCCCTATTAAATGTATATAGTTACGTGACGTGTTACACTGCAAAGTATAGTAACACAGAAATGTAACAGTCGATTTTCTCAGCGGATAAAACGGGTACTATATTGTGAGGCGTAGTAATCTGAGGGGCGCTACGTCCGCGCACTAACTTCTCTCCGGAGACTTCTCTCTCGCTGCTACTGTGTGTATTACAAGTCACGCTGCTTCTATTGACGGAAGTGAGCGAGAGAGAAGTCTCCGGAGAGAAGTTAGTGCGCGGACGTAGCGCCCCTCAGATTACTACGCCTCACAATATAGTACCCGTTTTATCCGCTGAGAAAATCGACTGTTACATTTCTGTGTTACTATACTTTGCAGTGTAACACTTCACGTAACTATATACATTTAATAGGGAACACTTGGAAGAGTTTGGTAGCTTCTAGCGGGAGCTACCTTTTGGTGCTACAAAATATACAGAGGAGGCTGCGGTTGTGCTCCCGTTTTTGCTCCGTTTGCATGACAGAGCGCACGGACTAAGACCAGACAGGTACGTATTAACTAGTCTAAGGTAAGGTAAGAACATATGTCAGTATGTAAAAACGGTGAACTATTCCTTTAAAGCTGGGGTAGTAGTAGTTTGTCCTAGTACACACGCGGTCTTCATCTTGATAGATAACGTCTTCTCTTTTGTATACTTCTTTTGGTTGAGAGTTGGTGGGTCTTCTCTTTTTCCTTTTCTGTCTGAAAAAAACATCTAAGGATATGGAGGTCAAAAAGCACATGTGGAAATTAGTGACAGAAGTGAACTGTTTTAGCGCCAGGTACTAGTGACATGGATTTCATTATAGTTCTATAATTGTGGCCTAAAGGTTAGCTGCTCGATATTTAAGAAATTATTGAGGTGAATTTCCAAGTAACTACACTTTCTAGATGACTCTACAAACCTCAACATTCCCAGTATTAATGGCTCTGTTCTCTGCTGCAGGACGACGGCTGGCTCCTCGGAGTGAAGGAGTCTCACTGGGTCCAGAAGAAGGATTTATCAGTGAAAGGAGTTTTCCCTGAGAACTTTACCAGCAAAGTTTGAGTCCCATGTCCTGGTCTCGACCTGGATCCGGACCTGGATCTGGTCTTGAATTGGTCTGGATCTGGTCTTAATCTGGACTCCCAGCTGCACAACAGGATCAACACAACAAGAACTGGCCTCAGGAGTTCCTTTTCTTTCATTTTTTAACTCTCATAGTTACATAGCTTTTGGTTTCTGTAAGTTGTAGATCCACGTAGACTTGTTTTAGATCCAGTCTGATGTGGATTAGATCAGGGCACATTCACACTTGTCATTATTGGGTCCAAATGTAGAAAATGTACTATTTTTGCTCTTTTGTTTTGACACAAAAGTGAAAGCTACAGTTTATGAAATTGTCCACCAAATGGGGCTGCTTCCTGAGAGCGACAGCCAATCACAGCTCAGATCAGTTTTTGTTTGTATTCTTTTACTCAAAAACAAATCTTTCCTCAGTGTTTTCAACATCCTGCTTGAGCGAGGTCAGATAACAAAACATTGTGGATTTGTGAATCTTACTTGTTGCCGGGTAAATTTTTAGTCCAGATCACAACGCAGTCCATTAGTCCTGTTTGGACCAGGGTTATGGGCCTTGACAGACGTAGCTTTGATGAACAGTTTGGGTCCCAGGACAAAGCCTTGGGCGACTCCAGATCCTGATGCAAGTGTGAACGTGTCCTTTGTCGTGTTTGGGCCTGGTTTATCGGCTTGGGCAGACCTAGCTTTGATGAACAGTTTGGTCCCAGGACTGAGCCTTGGGGGACTCCATGTGTAATGGTCTAGTTTCATGTTGTTCTCAGTTAAAACTTTTGTCTTGTTTGATTCTGGTTTCACACTTGGTATAGGTCCCATTATTTCTCCTGAAGGTACCAATATTGCTCCAATATGTTTTAGTCCAATCAAACAAAGGTTTTTATGATTAATCGCCTGTGAAAAATGCAAGCATAGTACTCTTTGTTTTTAGTCCTTGCTGCCAGCTACAAACCGAAGCATAGAATGTGTTTTAACTGCAAATGGATTATTAATATATTATTTTAGATTCAATGAAAAGCTCTTCCAATGGCCTTCCACCAACAGCAAAGCCAAAGCTGCTGTTGAATTGTGACAGAGAAATATGTTTTTAAAAGAACGTTTTAAGGATTTTTACACTGTGACGATCAGGACAACGACGGCTTCGATCAAAGTTAATAAAGAAATAATGAAAAACACTGGAATTTCAACTGTGTATGTTTGTGGTATGATATTTGAAGTACAGACTGAATACATGAAGTAGAAACATACATCATGGAAAGCATGCTGATATATCAAGCTAGCTACATTTGAAGATGGCAACAACCTAGCAACCAAAGAGCCAATCAGGAGCGCAGCTGGTCTGTTCGGAGACATAAGGCTCCTGATTGTTTAGTTTTTAGAGCTCATAACTGCATTTACAAAGACAATATCACAATATAAACACCAGGAAAATACAAAAATTAAATCATGGAATTTTGAACTAAAAATGGTAAGTATGAGTTTACCTGTGTCCATACAATATGATGTCTGCATGAGTGATTCAAATGATCCAAGTAAAGAAAGTGAAATACCCAAAGAGCGGAAGTAATGAGCCAATAACAAGGAGATAGATAGGCCACCGTTAGAGGTGATGGGGAGGAGGCGGGTTGCTGCAAGAGCTGAAGTACACATTTTTTTAAAAAGATGTCAATAAAAGTGCAAATCCCAGTCTGGCTCTGTAAAAGGCCCTAATTATAGCAGTGTATGACCAGGCTAACCAGTAGGAGTCTGATTTTAGAAAGAAATACAATAGTTTTCTCTGTGGTGCAAGGTTCACTCAGCTCTGTTCAGATGAGTGATTTCTTGTTTTACCAGTCTGTGCATTGTTCCATTGTTCGTCTACTATTCTTAAACAATAATTAAACCACAGAGCACAGAGGTAATTGTCAGGGAGACTGTAAACACAAACGGATTGGCTTTTTGTCACTATTTGACACGGCTGAGAGCAGAAGGAGGGTGGTCTTCCCTTTGTCACTTTTCTGTCTGAAAAAGTTGATCTTGAGATGTGACAGAGAGACCAGAGAGAAAGAGACCAGAGAGAAGGAGACCAGAGTGAGAGGTAGAGACCAGAGAGAAGGAGACCAGAGAGAGAGACAGATGTGACAGTTGCTAGAAATACAGTGCCTATATCTGAAAACTAGTTATTGAAACAAACTGTTTTAGAGCCAGGGAGCTCCATTGAAGTTTGAAAGTTACGTCCCTCAGCTTTAAGAGCGAGTGAAGATAGCTGCATATTCCGCAGATGTCACACTTTGCATTCACTGCTGAAACTCAATAATGTCGTACACAATAATGAACTAATGCAGTCTCATGTTCGTGATGCTCTGTAACACACGCCGCTGTCCACAGATCAGGTTTCTCTGGCTTCTTGTCTTTAGTCGTTAAAAGCAGCAGCAGAAGAAAAATATATTCAAAGGAAAACAGTTGGAGCGGTGTTTCAACCACACAACCACACTGCTCTGAGTGATTTATCCACTTTTACCACAGTCAGAACAGACACACACAGACTTATAGGATGGTAAAAACATAATATTGGCTACGACACTCATGAGCCAAGAGCCAGCCAAAAAGTCCATAGCAACTGTTGCCGTAAACAAAATGTAGTCACAGACACAGAGGAGAAAAAGCAAAGTTTTCCTTCTTTTAACTTATCGTATGTGATATGGGCTGTGAATTACTTTGCGTTACCTGTGCCGTCTGGTGCACACTGGGGTAGTCTTGCACAGTTTTTCCAATGTGGTTTTACTGCAAATGGCAAATAAATGAATCTGAATCTGAATCTTATCTTGTGTAGCGCTCAACATACAAAAGCTGATTGATTTATTAAATTGTGGATTTCACAGAAAGATAAATATTTATAATGTTTAGCAACTAGATTCTAATTCCTGCTGTATAATAGACCTTCGAAAGCTGTAGAATAACGTTTTTTTGTTCAGAGCTTTGTGTTGCTATGGTGACAGCTCAGGTGAATATGGAATGTGTAAAGTACAGGTTGAGGCTTAAACATTAGTACATTTGCATTGGACCATGGTATGTTTATATTTACTAAAACGTGACCACACCCTATTCCCCCTATTCTGGTCATGCTTAATCTAATGGCTCTATTAAAAGTAACTGAATAAGGTGGCCAAATGAGATGATACCAAGATTGAATGAATTAGAAATACATTGGAGAAACACAACACCTTTCACATATGCTCCCAACACCGTCATCTATAATTAATATTTTGCAGCTGTGAATTTAAAGTCTATTCTATGATAACATTTTATCAGCGCGGCGAGCAGTGAACATGTGATATTGATGGTACTTCTGAATGTGGTGTGAAAAAGCTTGTGTTTGGAGTTGTGTGTGTCTCGCTGTTGATGATTGAACGGTTTGTTGATCAGTGGGGATCCGGTTTCAACAGACGCGGTTGCTGTAGTGATGTCCTGTTTTATAAAGACAACACACAAGAGACCAGCGCCACTCCACCACCACTGACAACTACTGCAACTACTGCGACTACTGCTGCTACTACTACTGCAATATGGTGAGTCTTACTTTGACTTTGAAAGGTTAAAACTTGCTAGAGCTTTGTATAACAGTGTATGAATTGGTTCTAAGCTAAAATTATCTTCAGAATGTATCGGCCTAAAATCCACTAGTGGACCTGCAGTTCAATAGTATTTACTAAATTACCATAATTTTTAACTATTTGATTTTAGCTGATTATTATAATGTTTTTCCAAGTCATGTGAGTAGTTAAGATTAGAATTTTACCATGAAGCACTCCAGTTTCTTCAAGTCACACTACTACTGCAACAAGTGCATTTTTTTCTACATAATATCTAGAAACTGTGTAATCATATTTTTCAGAAGCAAACAAGAACCAGTTACTTAGATTTCTTTATTTTTTATTTTTAAGATTTAATACCAACTTTAATAACACAACGAGTGCATCCCATAGTTCAAAGCATAAAGTGACAGGGATGACGACAAAAATAAAATCCACTTTGATCCAAGAACTGACATTCTCTAATATTTTATATGCACTGGTTAGATAATGAACATATGCTGAGGTAGTTACCACAGCAACAACAACATTGAAGGTCATGTGACATCACTTTTGGCAGAGAAATACAAATAAGATAATCAGCTTTTCAATAAGTTTGTCCAAGTTAGCCATATTATCACTAGTCAGATGAGTCAGTCTGAGTAAGATTTAGTAACATTATCGTACAAGTTAGTCTGAATTATCAATTTATGCAATGCAGTACAAGTTAGGTCGAGTATGAGCCAGTAACATCCCACTTTTTTTCTCAGACATAAAACAATATCTAAAATCAGGCTAAAATTGAGTGAGTGATCTATTTTATATAGAGCTGCTTTTATGACAGTTTCACCTGACCAAAATTTTGAACATTCTTTAAGTTATTGGAAAAAAATCAATTACACTTTTAAACTAAGCACTTTAATGATCTTACACTTGTATTGAAGCTGTTTTTGCGGATTGGTTACAATTGTTTCTTGTACTTTTTTAGCTTGTTTTATTCATGTACTTATCTGATGCACACTGGGATACCAACACTCCCACCTATATTTTTAAAGATTGGATTTGACCTTGTTTTCCCCTCAGCGTGAATGCATCTCTGTGCACGTGGGCCAAGCCGGCGCTCAGATCGGCAATGCCTGCTGGGAGCTGTACTGTCTGGAGCACGGGATCCAGCCAGATGGCCAGATGCCCAGTGACAAGACCATCGGAGGAGGCGACGACTCGTTCAACACCTTCTTCAGCGAGACTGGAGCTGGGAAGCACGTGCCCAGAGCTGTGTTCGTGGACCTGGAGCCAACAGTTATAGGTGAGATCATGTTAAGTAATGTGAGGAATAGAGCTGCAGAAAACTGGATCTCTCTCCTCCACAAAACCTTTTTAGGTCAATGATCAGTTAACTTGTGTGCTGTGATCGAGGCGTGGAAAGCCAGTCCGTTTAACAAAACATTTTTACTGCTGGATCCTACAAAGAAAAGGCCAGCAGATGCATTTAAGAGCACATGGGAAAACTTAAAGGAACATAAAAGTCACTCACTCATTTTGATCAACGCACCTAGTCCCACTGCACAGGTTAATGTAATTTGTTTTCGCAGTCTTTCTCTGGTCCTACTCTGGTCCTACTCTGGTCTCTCTTTGGTCTTTATCTGGTCTCACTCTGGTCTATCGCTAGCCTCTTTTTCATTTATCTTTCTGGTCTCTCTGATCTCTCTCTTGATCTCTCTCTTCAGATTCTTCAGTGATAGCCATTGAAGGCACCATGTGCTCAGCTCCTGTCTTGTTCTCTGACAGATGAGGTGCGCACTGGAACGTACAGGCAGCTCTTCCACCCGGAGCAGCTGATCACCGGGAAGGAAGATGCCGCCAACAACTACGCCCGCGGCCACTACACCATCGGCAAGGAGATTATTGACCTGGTGCTGGACCGCATACGCAAGCTGGTCAGTCTCTTTCACCAGTGTGGATGGAAACTCAACTCAAACGGGATTGCGTTTATCTGCCTCATGTGGAACCTCATTATCTAAGTTTTTAGCTCCTTCCGTGTCTGTCTGTTTTGCACACATTTTCAGAAATCTTATGAAGAAAGTTTGTCCAATGTTTTACTACTTTTGAAACCTCTTCTGACCTGTTTGCTCTGCCCTCAGGCCGACCAGTGCACTGGACTGCAGGGCTTCCTAATCTTCCACTCTTTTGGAGGAGGCACTGGATCTGGCTTCACTTCTCTGCTGATGGAGCGCCTCTCTGTCGACTACGGCAAGAAGTCCAAGCTGGAGTTTGCAATTTACCCAGCTCCTCAGGTAACATCATAAAAACAAAAACTGGGATGTATTCCTGTTTATATTTGTGCGTTTCCCAGGTGTCCACTGCAGTAGTTGAGCCGTACAACTCCATTCTCACCACCCACACCACTCTGGAGCACTCAGACTGTGCCTTCATGGTGGACAATGAAGCAATCTACGACATCTGCCGCAGAAACCTTGACATCGAGCGCCCCACTTACACCAACCTGAACCGGCTGATCGGCCAGATCGTGTCCTCCATCACTGCCTCTCTGCGCTTTGATGGAGCTCTAAACGTGGACCTCACAGAGTTCCAGACCAACTTGGTGCCCTACCCTCGTATCCACTTCCCTCTGGCCACCTACGCTCCAGTCATCTCTGCAGAGAAGGCCTATCATGAGCAGCTGTCTGTAGCTGAAATAACCAACGCCTGCTTTGAACCGGCAAATCAGATGGTAAAGTGTGATCCTCGTCACGGTAAATACATGGCCTGTTGCTTGTTATTTCGTGGAGATGTTGTTCCCAAAGACGTCAACTCTGCCATTGCTACCATCAAAACCAAACGCACCATCCAGTTTGTGGACTGGTGTCCCACAGGTTTCAAGGTGGGAATCAACTACCAGCCACCCACCGTGGTCCCAGGAGGAGACTTGGCCAAGGTACAGCGTGCGGTCTGCATGTTGAGCAACACCACAGCCATAGCTGAGGCCTGGGCTCGACTGGATCACAAGTTTGACCTGATGTACGCCAAGAGGGCCTTTGTGCATTGGTATGTGGGTGAGGGCATGGAGGAGGGAGAATTCTCTGAGGCCAGAGAGGACATGGCAGCTCTGGAGAAGGATTATGAAGAGGTGGGCATGGACAGCGTTGAAGGAGAAGGGGAAGAGGAGGGAGAGGAGTATTAAGGATACTTAAGAAGATGTACAAAGTCTATTCAAGCGCTGAGGCCTGTACGAACAAGAACATTTGTTGTGTCTCTAAAACCTTGTAAGAAGCGTCAAATAACCAATTGCAACTGTAGGAACAACATGACATAGTTATTTAGTTCAAACAGCCTGAGCTGCAGAACAAACTTTCTACATTGTATGAAGTACGAATGTCTTTGTTCACAGTTTTAGATATTTAGCAGAGACCCTTGAGGGTTTGAATGAAGGAAATCACTAGGCATAAAAAAACTATTTCTGTGCTTCTTACTGTGCTTTTATCCCATGATGATCAATTTTTACTTTATGAATAAAAAGATTGATTTGGAGTGTAAGCATTGTGTTTCAGGTCTTTATTAAAGGGTTCCGTACAGAGAGCAGGGTTGTCGTCTAGTGCGGTGGTACTTGGGGCTCCCTCTAGTGGTACGCAAAGAATCCCTGAAATAATTTTTGTTTAGTTTTTTTGTTATTAAACCAGGAAAGTCCCATTGAGATTAAGAACCTCTTTTTCAAGGGAGTCCTGGACAAAAATTACACACACATTACAGATTATATAACAGTCACATACATATTATAAAACATTCACATACAATTTAATAGAATTACAGACTATAAAAACAGTTACATTTCAATGAGGATGTCTTAGTCTCTCAGTCTGGATCTAAAAGCATTCAATGAACTAAGTTTAGACAATTTCCAGTCTGTTTGCAACACGTTCCATGTAGAAGCAAATACAAAAGCTTTTTTATTCCCCAGTTCTGTGCAAAAGGAACAGAGAGCAACTAAATATAATTTGATCCAAACCATATGAACCAACATGGGTTTATGTGAGTAAATGGCAGATGTAAGAGGGCAGCAGACCAAGCCTTATAAACAAAGGCAAGGCAAGGCAAAACAAGAAAGCATTAAAATCATAAATAATCACAGAACATTAAAAAGAAAGATAAAAATATAAAATCCCTCAAACAACAAAAGTGTGTGTCCAAACCTTCTGGTGGACAAAGATCCCACTTCAGAATATAATCCACAGTGGTGAGTCAAGGCTTTGCAGTTCGTTTGATTTGAACATTTTAATTGAATAATTATTTAAGTACAGTGTTTTGTTTTTTTCCCCCTATAATTAAATCTTACTGTTGAAACTAATCTGTTACAATGGCTGACAATATTAAATATACTTCTTTAGGAATGAAACCTCTGCCTTGTTTTTGATGAATACTTACTACGCTACTGTGTACATGTATGTGTTGTTCATTTGTGGTGGTACTTGGAGGGGCAAGTATTTTCTGAGGTGGTACTTCAGATTCAGATTCAGATTCATTTTATTTGCCATTTGCAGTAAAAAAAAACAGATTGGAATACATTAGCAAAAAGTCACCAGTGTGCACGGACAAATACAGACATAAAACAACATTAAAAGACTAAAATAAAACAAATAAAACAGTCAACAAATGTCACTGTGAAATTGATCGACTAAAACAGTTTCAAAACAAGTGCAAATCATTAAAGTGCTCTGTTCACACTGATAACAGCTTGTGGATAAAAACTGTTAGCGTAACGAGATGTCCTGCATCTCAGAGAGCAATATCTTCTGCCAGCGGGAAGAAGCTGGAACATGGCTTTCCCAGGGTGGCCAGAAGAGTCATTGACAATCCTAAGAGCTTTGTTTAAAAGTCTGGATTTATAAAGAACCTCCAGAACAGGAAGCTCACAGCCCACGGTCCTCTTTGCAGAGCGGAGCACCTTGTTTAAAGATCTCTTTTCTTTATCTGTGATGTTTCCAAACCACACAGACACAGAACCAACAAGTAAACTCTCAATGGTGCAGCGATAAAAGTTAAGCAGAATCTTAGAGTTAGTGGTAAATTCTCTAAGTTTACGCAGGAAGTAGAGACGCTGACGAGCTTTCTTAACGACTCGGTCAGTGTTTTTAACCCATTTCAGGTCGTTAGACAGAGTTAAACCCAGAAACTTGCACTCCTCTACGATCTGCACCTGGGAGTTGTTGATTACGACAGGCAAATGAGAACTATTATGACTGAAGTTGTAGACCAGTTCACATGTTTTCGATGCGTTCAACTGGAGGTTGTTAGTTTTACTCCACTGAACCACATTTTGTATCTCTGCTCTATAAGAGGATTCATCATTGTCACTGATGAGACAGATGATGGTGGTGTCATCAGAATATTTAATGATCAAGTTTGAGTCAGAGGAGGACACACAATCGTGAGTGTACAAAGTAAAAAGCAAAGGACTCAAAATACATCCCTGAGGAGAACCAGTGCTCACAGAAACAACATCAGAAAAACAGTCATTGAGTTTCACTCTGAGATCTGTCAGTTAAAAAGCTAAAAATCCATTTACACATGGCAACACTTAAACCGAGAGGCATGAGCGACAGATCCACTAGTGTCCAAGTGACTGTAGACAGAGTTCAGAGCAAAGGAGATGGCATCCTCCACACTCCTGTTCTGTCTGTAAGCAAACTGGAGCGGGTCAACACTCACAGGGATCTGGCTCTTAATGAAGTCCAGCACAAGCCGCTCAAAAGTTTTCATAAGAACAGACGTGAGGGCCACAGGACGATAGTCATTCCGGCATGTCACAGGAGTTTTCTTAGGAACTGGAATGATGGTCGACTCTTTAAAGCAGTTCGGCACAGTACAGTTCCTTAGCGACAGGTTGAAAATGTCTGTTAGCACAGGGGCAAGTTGCTCAGAGCACAGTTTCAGGACACGAGGAGGGATGCCGTCCGGGCCTGGGGCATTCCGGACTATGGTCCTGGACAAGACACGCCTGACTTCCTCCTGAGTCACGGTGAAGGGACCTTGATTGAAACACTCAGGGAATACAGTAGGACAGGCATCAGCGGATTCAAAGCGACAGTAGAATGTGTTCAGCTCGTTTGGCAGAGCTTGGCCGACAGATGCAATATTCCCAGCACTAGGTTTCCATGATGTGATGGCTTTAATACCGTTCCACATGCGCCGAGGGTCATCTTCCTCAAAATAACTCTTTAACCTGTCCTTGTAACTGCGCTTTGCAGATTTAATAGAACGTTTCAATGAGTAACAGGATAATCATTTGATTGAAACGCCAACGCACGCTCATGAAGTTTCAGTTTCACTTCCGCGTTCATCCAAGGGTTTTGACTAAAATGTTCTTTAATGACCTTCTGTGGGACACAACAGTCAATACAGAAGCGTATGTATCCAGACACAGCGTCACTGAATTCATTGACGTCCTCTGACTGGAACACAGACCAGTCCGTAGCATCAAAACAACCTTGTAGCTTCATGCTAGCCTCCTTCACTCTGTCCGCGCGGTGAGCGGTGAATCCCGGGGGCTGAACAGCAGAGTCCGGGACGTTCGAGTGGAGCCACGTCTCGCTGAGGCAGAACACAGCGCAGTCCCGGGCCTCACGCTGGCTCTGGACCCGACACAGGAGCTCGTCCGTCTTTTTGGGCAGAGCGGTCCTGGAGGAACGGCTTCGAACGAGCAGACCGCCTCGCCTTTCCCGTGTCTGCGCCGACTCGAGGTGCCCAGCTCCACACCGCGGAGAGAACGCCGGAGACGCCTGGTCCCCACGCTCTATTGGCGGCCACCGCCGCGGCCCGCCTGCCGTGCTCCATGGGCCTCTCGAGTGGGACACTCGAGGAAGTTTGTGCACCTCAGTTCGGGTAGTACGAGTGACCCGTCACACACAAGGTCCCGAATGTTAAGAAGCGCCTCTCGGTCATACTTCACAGTGGCAAGTGACTCAAAGACAAACAGCAACAAAACACAGATTGTGCACACTAGAGCTCTCACTGCGGCGCCATGACACGGCACCATCTTGCTCTCTCTCTCCTTCTACTACTGGTACTTGGTGTAAAAAGTTTGAGAACCACTGGTCTAGTCTGATGGCCTCGGCCTGAGGTTAAAAAGCTGCAATGGCCTTGGAACAGACTACTGCCTTCATTCTGTCAAACAGACCAAACCACAACACATTCAGGAAGAGACCTGGCCAAACTATGGACCTTCATACCTCCAACATAACTGTTAGTGATGAAGACAGGAATTCTTTGTGCTTGTAATGACGACCATTACGAGCACAAAGAATCGCTGTCCTCAGTAAGTAAGTAATCTTTATTTATATACCGCCTTTTCACTGCAAATCTGAGTCTCAAAGCGGTTTACAATTGTTTATTTCGGGCATTTGTCTCTCCACACAGAGATGGGAGTGGGGTCGCCAGTACAGGAGGCGCATGCCAGAACTATTGTACATATTTTTAGTGGTAGGGGAAACCGGAGCACCCGGAGGAAACCTACGCAGACACAGGGAGAACATGCAAACTCCACTCAGAAAGGCCCTGGTCCGACCCAGGACCTTCTTGCTGAGAGGCGAGAGTGCAATCCACTCAGCCACCGTGCCGTTCAGTTTTGTGAACAGTTTTGTCATGTGAGATAAGATAAGCTATGATGTGCTTTATTTATCTCACATAGGAGAAATTTACATGTCACATTTAGCATGGATAGAGACACTCAGATTGTGCAAAAGGAGGAAATGTGCAAACATGTTACATGCAGGATATATATGTACAATAAAAGTGACAATAATTATGTACAACAAAGTGACGAGTGTCAATTGGAAGCAGTGTCAATAGAATAGAGATAAGTTTTATTATTATAACTTAGTTGTCCATCCTTACAATATGTACACAAGCAGTCTAACTTGAAAAGTGAGATTGTTAGACCACTAAACCACAAATACAGAACTACTATGTTGCAAAATTGAACTTTTATTATATTGATATTTTATTTTTATTTATACTGTATTGGTTAGTTATATATTATATTTATTATTTATGTTACTTTTCATGTAATTTTATCAAATAATCCTGTATGGGTTCATTTTTTTCTTTAGCATAATCCTACTTTCTCAAGTATTTACAAAACTGCGTATTGAAAATGACGTCATCAGCCTCCCTCTCTTCCGCGGCGCGCACTGGTTCAAACCTGACGCACAAACCACGCCTACTCTCACAGCAGTATAAAAGCAGCGGTCGCGCACTATCTGCCAGAGTGAGCTGCCTTTACACAAGACTCTTCGACGTCCCTGTAGAGGTGAAATCAGTCAGAAAAAATGGTGAGTATTTTACACAAGAATACGCATTCAACACCCTCCTGCTATCAGCCGTAACTCACAAAAACGCAATACCAATTTGAGTTAGCTCAATTTGTTAGCACGATGCGCAGTTTTGGACCTGCGCAGTTTTGGACCTACGCAGTTCAGGAAGCACGACGTAATAACTGGATGTTTTAGACTTTTATTATTTTCTACAGTACATCTGTTTCCATTCTAGCGCGGCTATTTGTAAATGTTTAAATCGTTTTTATATCGAAATAATTTTATAAAACTGGCCTCAACAATGGATTCTACTTAAGGAGTGCCCGCTATCTTTTCCGCTACACACGCCATTATCTGTGGCTAGACTTGCAAATCCTGACAAACTGAGATTTCATCAGATTTAATTATGTGCATCTGGTTATGAACAGGTCAATTTGTTAAAGGGGCTTTGATAATGCAACACATTTAGTGATTTGGCAAAAATACTCTTTATGGCAAGTTATAACTATATCGTTTCAATGACGCAGCTGACCTGGGCGTGATCTGGATTCAGGTTTACTGTACTTAAATCCCAGAAAAGTCCTACAATCCCTTTGCGTATTTGGGGATCAGAGATTTAAACCGAAACCACGAGGCGCCATGCGATAAAGGCCCCGTGCTGTTTGCGCATATAGGGGGGGAGGGAGGCGCGCCTTTTCCGGCCTGGATTGTGGACTGGTTCCCCCCCTCCCTGGCGGTGTGGAGTGGATTTGCCTCTACTAGTGTCTGGGTCTCTGTTTGGGGAGGGGAGTGATCCTGCACAGGCTCAAACCGGCTTTCAGACCTTGCCTTTTTTTTTTTTTATCATTACGCGGCATTTCAGTGCAGTCTCCCGCCCAAATGTCCTAAGATGGAGCCAAAAAAAAATCAAGATTTCGCACATGGCCTGGATTCCTAGACGTTTAATTTGCAATTCCTTTGTCACTAAATATACCGACTAGTTTATACGTAACGCATTAAGGTTTACATTCAGACAGCGCAGTATTCAACTTTTCAATGTTTTCAATTGTCCTTCATAAATTTCTCATTTTGTGCTAAGGCAGCTTTCATGCACATGTTTTAAGTCCCAAAACATTAGTTGGATAATTGACTTTGGTTCGCGCTTCATTGAATTAACATTTTGCAGCCCCTGTTTTAACGTTTATTTTGGTTCTGCATTTTTCACTTCACAAGTTTACCAAACTATGACTTTAGGTGCTACAGGGTCTAATCTATGTGTAGTTGAAATTGAATCGGGTAACGGTACCTTCTTTCCTTGTAGATTTCGATCGTTTTCTAAATTCTAAACTTTCCTGATATTATAACACTTAGTTTTTATACAGTTCTTTCTCTTGGCACTCACTTAACATGCCATTATTAATTACACTAGTTCACTGTATATACAGCTGGCCTTGGGCTTACTTAAAGAAACAGGGCAACGAGTGTGCCATTGTCCTGCACACAAACTTCCTGAGTAATTGGTGCTATGTACCAATATTTAAATGAGTCTTAACCTTTGCCCCTTGTCTTTCCAGCGTGAGTGTATTTCAATGCATGTTGGCCAGGCCGGAGTCCAGATGGGCAATGCCTGCTGGGAGCTGTACTGCCTGGAGCACGGGATCCAGCCGGACGGCCAGATGCCCAGCGACAAGATACGAGGAGGAGGAGACGACTCGTTCAACACCTTCTTCAGTGAGACTGGAGCTGGGAAGCACGTTCCTAGAGCTGTGTTCGTGGACCTGGAGCCAACGGTTATAGGTGAGGTGTGCAGAACTATTAGGGTAGTGTGGACTGTTATAGTAAGTCAACGAAAACTAAGGGCGTTTGTTGCTGCCAAATTAAAAACTTTCAATTCCTTGGTAGTAGAGTTCTCTTCTCGTGCGTTACAGCTCAAACTAAATTAGTGTCAGTCTGTAAAATGTTCAAAGACTGTTAAGCTACTTCAGGCCCCCTGTGATTGGGCAGTAGTTTGTTTTAAGTTTATTGTCAATTGTTTTTGACCTGGCTTGTTCTTACAGATGAGGTGCGCACTGGGACTTACCGACAGCTGTTCCACCCTGAGCAGCTGATCTCTGGGAAGGAGGACGCTGCAAACAACTACGCCCGTGGCCACTACACTGTCGGCAAGGAGATCATCGATGTTGTGCTCGACAGAACTCGTAAACTCGTGAGTACAGGTTCTGTGCAGATTTGTCACATGATGGTCGGCTTCTGACCTGTTTGCTCTGCCTTCAGGCCGACCAGTGCACTGGACTGCAGGGCTTTCTAATCTTCCACTCATTTGGAGGAGGCACTGGATCCGGCTTCACCTCTCTGCTGATGGAGCGCCTCTCTGTCGACTATGGCAAGAAGTCCAAGCTGGAGTTTGCAGTTTACCCAGCTCCTCAGGTGGGTTTCTTGCTCCATTATGGAAACTCTTATTACAGGATGCATTTAAATAGAGGCTGGGTGGCTCACATCTGTCTGCTCACTAGCTTGATAATGGAGGGAATGTGCGTTTCTTTGACCATCACATTGTATAATATATTTAAATTGTTGTTTCCCAGGTGTCCACTGCAGTAGTTGAGCCGTACAACTCGATTCTCACCACCCACACCACTCTGGAGCACTCAGACTGTGCCTTCATGGTGGACAATGAAGCAATCTACGACATCTGCCGCAGAAACCTTGACATCGAACGCCCCTCTTACACCAACCTGAACCGGCTGATCGGCCAGATCGTGTCCTCCATCACTGCCTCTCTGCGCTTTGATGGAGCTCTAAACGTGGACCTCACAGAGTTCCAGACCAACTTGGTGCCCTACCCTCGTATCCACTTCCCTCTGGCCACCTACGCTCCAGTCATCTCTGCAGAGAAGGCCTATCATGAGCAGCTGTCTGTAGCTGACATCACAAATGCCTGCTTTGAACCGGCAAATCAGATGGTAAAGTGTGATCCTCGTCACGGTAAATACATGGCCTGCTGTCTCTTGTATCGTGGGGATGTTGTTCCCAAAGATGTCAACTCTGCCATTGCTACCATCAAAACCAAACGCTCCATCCAGTTTGTAGACTGGTGTCCCACAGGTTTCAAGGTGGGAATCAACTACCAGCCACCCACCGTGGTCCCAGGAGGAGACTTGGCCAAGGTACAGCGTGCGGTCTGCATGTTGAGCAACACCACAGCCATAGCTGAGGCCTGGGCTCGACTGGATCACAAGTTTGACCTGATGTACGCCAAGAGGGCCTTTGTGCATTGGTATGTGGGTGAGGGCATGGAGGAGGGAGAATTCTCTGAAGCCAGAGAGGACATGGCAGCTCTGGAGAAGGATTATGAAGAGGTGGGCATGGACAGCGTCGAGGGAGACGAGGAGGATGGAGAAGAGTATTGAAACACCATCAAATTAACCCTGGCTGAATGATCTACATTCCTTTAAGCTGTATTCAGTTTCAATAAACTGATTAAACAAACTTCTGTGTCTGTCTTATAAAATGGTTAGTCAATGATAGAATGAATTGGCTAATTTGAATCCAGGGTGCTTTACTGAGGTTAATGTAATCAAAGCCCTATTTACTTCATAAAGGGCAGTCAGAACAGATAGGGTTTAGTTAGTATCTCAACTGGACCCCCTTCCCTTAATTGTGAAGGAGTTTATTCTGCTCATTGGCTGCTGACGTACAATATACATTAGCAATAGAACTTTTTTTTTTTTGTAATACTGGTGTGCTTACACTGAAATTTCAGCACTGGGATAAAATCTTATCTGAATACAAAAAGCTCAAGCATTTCACTTGGCCATTTCCTTTCCATGTGTTGTGCAGTAATGTAGATGTTTTGGAACATGGATCATTGTCAAAGTACCTGTGAAATGGTTGAGATCATAGCTTCTCAACAGTTTAAATGTAGCTTACGATCATGTATTTAGAAATGCATCACATTTAAGCTTCTTTCGAATATGTCACGTGGCCGTTGCCATGGAGACCGAATGTGTTCTTCCGGGTTCCAGGATTGTACAATGCTGACCAAAAGCGGATTAAAGTGGTGAATGCGCTACGGGAGATGGCTGGAGAGGCCGAGGACCAGATTCCCGGTGACTTACGTTCTTGTTACTTTACCGCAGCACGACGCGCTCAGCGTAGGGCGAACATTAGCTTTACTAGCATAAACTTTGCCGTTAGCTTGAGCTGTTAGCATCAGCGCGCAGTCATCGGAAGCATTTCGTTATTTATGCAAATATTTATAATGCAGAGTTGAGTGTCTCCAGTTAATCAGCATTTGGGCTGCGTAAAATTTTGCAAAATGTTTATTATAGTGAATAACTGATGACGGTCCTCATGAGACTTGCGATGTTATTCTGGGTACCTTTTCTTTCATGTATAGCTTTGTAGTTTGTCCGAATAAGAGGACAAAGTATAATGTGAAGGAAACAGACCTCAGTGAAAAACCATCTCTCAGCTCGAACAGTGACTCACAGCACTCTTACACATTTTTACTGAGAATTATTTTGACTTTTTCACGACAGAAACTGGAGCCGTTTTCACATTTGGAAAGAGCAAGTTTGCAGACAACATTCCCAGTATGTTTTGGCTGAAGAACGACGTCCCGCTGAAAGTTGCCTGTGGAGACGAGCACACGGCTGTGATCACAGGTACGAATACTCGTACTTTTAGAGTAATGATAATTACTAGAATATTTGTATAATTATTACACAATTTTTATTTTAGCAGTAGTGTAGTTTACAGATACTCTACTACCAGGGGAAAGGATTGTAAAAGGATTATTATAGTAAACTATGATTATCACCAGGAAAAATTAGGGGTACACCTGGTCCAAACCAGAACTAAATTAGTTCTAAACCAAGTTTTCATACATGTGCCTATTGTCTGTATAGAAAGGGTCCTGGATTGTGT
>OZ035844.1:7098358-7166242 GCA_964034765.1 Knipowitschia caucasica | reverse complement strand
CTCTCTGGTCTCTCTCTGGTCTCTCTGATCTATCTCTGATTGCCCTCTGGTCTCCCTCTGGTCTCCCTCTGGTCTCCCTCTGGTCTCCCTCTGGTCTCTCTTAGGGTCTCTTTCTGGCTCCCCTCTGGTCGCCCTCTGGTCTCCCTCTGGTCTCCCTCTGGTCTCCCTCTGGTCTCCTTCTGGTCTCCCTCTGGTCTCCTTCTGGTCTCCCTCTGGTCTCCCTCTGGTCTCCTTCTGGTCTCCCTCTGGTCTCCTTCTGGTCTCCTTCTGGTCTCCCTCTGGTCTCCCTCTGGTCTCCCTCTGGTCCCTCTCTCTGGTCTCTCTGGTCTCCCTCTGGTCTCCCTCTGGTCTCCTTCTGATCTCCCTCTGGTCTCTCTCTGGTCTCTCTCTGGTCTTCCTCTGGTCTCCCTCTGGTCTCCCTCTGGTCTCCCTCTATTTTATGGAGTAAAGAAACACTACATTGTTAAGGAGTGGTTAAATGGCGTATTGTTCCAGCCCATGTCTTTCAATGTGGAGGAACGAGACACAATCGTCATAAAACTGTATAATGGGATTAAACACATAGAGCCGGGGTTTGGAACCATATTTAGGAATGTTTTTAAAGCTCTCGCTGATGTTTGCAGACTGGGTCCTTTGTGTCGCAGCTGCTGCTCCTCCTAACGACTCTACAACATGTAATTATCCCCATCGAACCCTCATTTTATCATAATCAGCACAGAAAAGAAGAAGAAGAGAGCCGAGAAGCCAGACTCTGGAGGGTTCATTCTGTCATTCATATGTCATCTGCATTAACACCACAACCTAACATGGTGTGGTCCAAGGGAGGCAGCATATACGTCAGTCACAGTGCAACCAGTTTACAGAAGGTCTGAAGCGGGTCTAAAGCAGGACTAAAGCAGGTTTAAAGTAGGACAAAAGCAGGACTAGTAGGACTTAAAGCAGGACTAAAGCAGGACTAAAGCAGGTTTAAAGTAGTACTAAAGCAGGTCTAAAGCAGGTCTAAAGCAAGACTAAAGCAGGTTTAAAGTAGGACAAAAGCAGGACTAAAGCAGGTCTAAAGCAGGACTAAAGAATGTCTAAAGCAGGTCTAAAGCAGGTCTAAAGCAGGTCTAAAGCAGGTTTAAAGTAGGACTAAAGCAGGACAGGACTTAAAGCAGGACTAAAGTAGGACAAAAGCTGGACTAAAGTAGGACTAAAGTAGGTCTGAAACTGGTCTAAAACAGGTACAGGTCTAAACCAGGTTTAAAGCAGGACTGGCAGATCTAAAGCAGGAATAAAGCAGGTCTAAAGTAGGTCTAAAGGAGGTCAAAAGCAAGACTAAAGTAGGTCTGAAACCGGTCTAAAATAGCTACAGGACTAAAACAGGTCTAAAGCAAGTCTAAAGCATGTCTAAAGCAAGTTGAATTACAAAAATATATATTATATTATTTTAATTGCTGTTAAATGACAAGACCTCAAATTCAAGGAAAAAAACAAATTCAAGCTCTAAGCCTGTTATTTCCAAACCTGATTCAAAGCTACAGAGATGGAAGATCATTTAATGTTTGTGAAGCAAAAACTGAAGCTGCCTCGTCCAGTTCCAGGCCCTACTCCGTGTCCATTACACTTTCTGATCTGGTACCGTATCCAAGCAACATTCCCACAACAAATCAGTATCCGGGGAAATGCTGCGGCAAGAGTATAGCAGAGTGGAGCAGAGCAGAACATGGTATAGGGTGTGGATTTTAAGATGACTGAGCCCGAACTAAAACCGGACTCAACATGAGAACAGCAGACGGAGAAGGACAGTGTGTGCGTGCGTGCATGTGTCTCTGTCTGTATTCATGCCCGTGTCTGTGGGTATGTGTGAGCCCGCGCGTGTAAGTGCTTGTATCACTGTGTTTGCCCGCGTGTTTTTTTTTCTATGCGCGTGCATGCTGTCTGATGTGACATGTGCGTAAAAGTGTCCACGCGCGCATAGCCCGTGCCGCGTGCGTACCTTGTCTCCGGAGCCTCCTCTTCTTCAGGCCGAAGATGCGCACTTTGGAGAAGATGTCCACCAGGTTGTTGTTGCACAGACCCGGCTTCTTCCCGGGGCTTTTCCGCCTGCGGTGCGGGGTGGGGCGGTGCGCGTTTTGCTCGCGCGCCTGCCGCTTCTGTCGGATCAAACCGCTGGCGATCGCAGCTGCCATGTCTCCGCCGCACGCGCGCTCGTCTCCTCACACCGCCCCGGTTCTGCCGCCCTGCTCACCTCCTCTCCTCCTCTCCTCCTCTCTGCTCTTGCCGCACCTCCTCACGCGTGTCCCCAGCACGAGCCCATTGGTCACGGGTCCATGATGTCGCGCGCACCTGTCCGTCACGTTGGTGCTGCCATCTTCTTCTCACATCCGCGCCTGTGCCGCGTGTGCCACGTCTGCCGCCTCCCACCGTGCTCCAGCTGTGCTGCTGAGCGGAAAAGGCGCGCGCGCAGACGCGCGCAGACACAACACCGCGAGTGCAGACAGGTGTTTCCCAAACGGGGGTCGCAGCACCAGAGGCGCACGCGCCCCATGAGCACCATGCTAATTACTAAAGTTCAAATACTGCAATACCATTAAACGATATAAACATCATAGTCCAGATTTCGATCTGGATCAGTCCTGGATCAGTCCTGGATCAGTCCTGGTTCAGTCCTGGTTCAGTCCTGGTTCAGTCCTGGTTCAGTCCTGGTTCAGTCCTGGTTCAGTCCTGGTTCAGTCCTGGATCAGTCCTGGTTCAGTCCTGGTTCAGTCCTGGTTCAATATTATAAAATATTAAAATATATTCAACACAACATAAATTATTTCCCAAAGGGTTTCTCTTCACAGTGTGGGCCATGTCCCTGCTCCTCCTGTTCCTCTTTTGTCTTTAATAATAAACCCTGCAGCCTGATGAAAGTTTAAACCTGTTTTAATAAATAAAACTGTTTTATTCTGTGTTTTTTTTTTCTTTTTTGACGCAGAATTCAACCTGAAAATAAAATGTGAGAATCCAGGTCAGAGAGCGGTGATTCAGCACCACAGACAGCTCCAAAAGGGAAACTATCCCCAAAATACTGCTACTACTTTTTAGTATGTTTTTATTTTTTATATCCAAGCCTGGAGTTATTGAGTGAGAGAAAGCTATGCCTCACGGTTGACTCGGGCAATAGTCTTATTGACAGAGAATCCCACCTTACAGGTGCGAGCTCCTGAGCATGTGACCCAGAGGGTGGGGAGCGACCCCAGGTAGACGGCCCGGGTACTGCAGGACTTGGCCTCTTTAAAGTGGCCTCACTTGCTAAACCTACAGTGCTTCAAGAAACGTGGTCCAATTTTCTGCTGACATATTTTGGGCTTTTGCGTCTTCTTTGATTTGTTGTTCCATTGTTTCCTTTGTTCGCCTTCTTGTTTTTTTCCTTTTGATATCCAGTCAAGAATGATTTTTTGTATTGTTGAGTCTTTCATTGACCATCCATTCTTCTTTTGCAATCTCAGGATTTTAGAGCGTTTGCATTTTAGACTCAGCTCTAGATGTAACGTGAGCGCTTGTTTGAATCCCAGTTATTCTTTTCAGTATTGAAATGCCTCCAGCCTCGGCTCACCGTCCTTCTTGATGACCCATGTCTCTGATCCAGCAGGACGCTCAGCACCAAGGACCTGTACAATGCCTCTTTTGTTTCTAGTCTGTATTCTGTAGAACTACGAATGCTACTACTACTACGACTGCTAGTACTACTACTACTACTACTGCTACTACTGCTACTATACTGCTGCTACAAGTATGGCTGATACTACTACTACTACTACTAATGGTAAGCATAACTGGTAAGCAGCAGTACTGAGTAACAAGCAGGTCACAGAGAGACAAACCAGGACTGTCAGGCGACAGTGGCTCAGTTGGTAGAGCACTGGCCTTTGAGCCAGAAGGTTGTGGGGTCGAGCCCACCTCAAGACTTTCACCATCGACTCCCACTGTCTGCTGTCGTTGTGTCCTTGGCAAGACACTCAATTTCTCGGAACACCAGCCACAGTGGGGCGGCTGCGGCTGTAAAGTGGCAAACTGCCGTTGTGTCCTGAGGCAAGACACTTCACCCCCATTGCCTAGAATGAGTCTGGTGTGTGTGTGAATGGTTGGTGGTGGTCAGAGGCAGGTGGCACATACTGGTTGCCTCGCTTCTGTCAGTGTGCCCCAGGGCAGCTGTGGCTACAGTAGTAGTTTATCACCACCGTGTATGGAGTGAAAGAATAATGACATGTAAAGCGTCGTTGAGTGCTACGTATATAAAACTGATGCATTAAGCAGGACTAAAGCAGGACTACAGCAAGACTAAAGCAGGACTAAAGCAGGTCTACAACATGACTAAAGCAGGACAAAAGCAGGTCTAGGACTGCTTGGTAAATCTAATAAAAACACTATTAATATGACTATTAACAATGAAATTACAAATGATCCCACTGCTATTGCCAATGCTTTCAGTCTGCACTTCTCCCAATCTCCTCACGTTCATCCTCCTTTCCATTCAGCTGCTTCTGACCACTACACCCAACCATGCAGCAGTTCTTTTTCATTTGCAGAAATTAGTCCCTCTGATGTCGAAAGGGCTATAGGAGAACTGTCTTTCAACAGCAGTGCTGGTCTAGATGGCATTGAAAGTAAATTTATTAAAATAGGCTCTTCTGTCTTATCAGCTCCCTTGGCTGCACTCTTTAACCTTTCTCTTTCTACAAACACTGTCCCTCTCTCCTGGAAATGTGCCAAAGTAATTCCACTATATAAATCTGGTGACCCCGAGAATATCAACAACTACCGACCCATTTCAATAATCAATAGTATCGTCAAAGTCTTTGAAAAAAATATTTTTAACCAGCTCTCTAACTATCTAACTGACAATGAACTTTTATCCCAAAATCAATCTGGCTTCAGAAAACACTTCTCCACAACCACTGCCCTTCTAAAATTAACAAATGATATATTTTCAAGTTTTGACAAAAGTTTTTATACAGGCGCATTATTTCTTGATTTGACCAAAGCTTTTGATTTGGTTGATCACTACTTACTTTTGGATAAACTTCACAATCTGGGTCTATCTAGATCTGCTTTACTTTGGTTCAATTCCTACCTTCACTCTTGACAACAGTGTGTGTCCTTTGGGGGTAGCCAGTCAAATCTCGCAGGCATAGACAAAGGTGTTCCACAAGGTTCCTCTTTGGGCCCTTTACTTTTTTCTATTTTCATTAACGACCTCCCGAGCATCTGTTCTAACTGTGACATCCAGTTATATGCAGATGACACTATTATTTACTGTTCAAAACCTAACGTCTCTGACATCAGCAACTCCCTGCAAAATGATTTTGATTTAGTTCAACACTGGCTCTTGTCCAATAAACTCATTTTAAATACAACCAAATCATATGCCATGCTTTTTCAGAAGACAAACAAACACTTACCTGAGCTCAACCTTCACTTTTTAGATTTGTCTCCTGTGAAATGTGTGGATGAGTTCAAATACCTCGGCCTTTGGCTGGATTCCACCCTTTCTTTTAAAACTCATATTCATAAGACAGTCAATAAATTAAACTATTCTTTAAAAACTTTATATTGTTCAATCAACTGCTTTAATGTTTCTGTCAGGAAAAGACTTGTTTCTCAGTTATTACTTCCCATCCTTGATTATGCCGATATTGTTTATCAAAATACAACCGCCACATGTCTCTAGCCCCTCAATACTGTCTACAACAGCCTGTGTAGGTTCGCTCTGCGCTGCCCCTACAGGACACACCACTGTGACATGTTTCTCCAACTGTCCTGGTCCTCACTGCCTGCACGTCGACACTCTCACTGGTTGTTTTTCATTTTCAAATGTAATTATTTTAATTATCCCACATACCTAAAACAATATCTTACACCTTTTAGTTCCACTTACAGTCTTCGTCACACTGAAATTCTTTTCTTCCACACCCCCCGTGTTAAAAAAGAAATAGGAAAACATGCTTTTCATTACAAAGCCCCAACGGACTGGAACCTTCTTCCACCTACCATTTGCTCCCTGACCTCCTTTCCTTTGTTTAAGAACGCTGTGTTACAGCATTTTAAAACTGTCTGTAATTGCTTCTGATGTGTCTTCTATTGTATTGTGTTTCCATTAGTATTATAATGTATTTATTTTGTGCTGTACTTTACTGTAGTTATAGGGGGAGTGGGTAACCTCTGAGAGCTGAGTGTGTGTGTGTGTGTGTGTGAGTGAATGTGCTGAGCTTTTGTCCTGTTTTTTTTTTTGTGTGTGTGTGTGTTTAATGTAATAATTTTGTTTTGCATATAATTGACTGTTGCTGCTGTACTGTTATTTTTGAATCTGTTTTTGAGGACCCCCTCGGAAACGAGATGTTTCATCTCAAGGGGTTATTCCTCTTAATAAATGTTAATAATAACTAGGAGCTGTTTGCTAAAGCCTCTTTGTGTCTGTGGTTCACAGATCTCTCAGCAGAGGGCGCCACAATCCCGGAGCTCTGTCCTTCAGACACGTGCGTTATAGCTCCATAAGAACATTAGAAATATTTTATGTCTCTTTGATAATATTCAAAATACTTACAGGACTTACAAGCAGCTTCCATATTTTTACATATCTGTGTAATACACTTAGAAGCATGGCTAATCACTTCAAATCTGTGTAATAAACTTAGTAGCTGCACGGCTAACCACTTTACATCTGTGTAATAAACTTAGTAGCGCAGCTAACCACTTCAGACCTGTGTAATAGTAAGAAAGTAATATTTATTTATATTGACAAATGCGCAGACGTCACTGAAAGCACTTTGAAATCTTTAGACTTAAGATTTTAAAAACTCTGAACATTGTTCAGTTTATAGTATCTGAATATTATTATTATTATCAACAATACACTACGGTCCATTGCTACTGTATATACTTAGTAGCACGGCTAACCACTTTACATCTGTGTAATAAACTTAGTAGCACGGCTAACCACTTAGAAGCACGGCAAAGCACATCAGGCCATGACAACTGTGAAGCCTGAATAGGTGTTCCATTCATAACCGCTGGGGGGAGACACTGGGGGAGACACTGGGGGAGCCGTTTGGGGTGAGTCATTCTCACTCCTCCGCACAAACCGAAGGGGAGGGGCCGCCGTGAGGACCGGAGCGGAACAGCTCCAATCATCTTCTTTTGGTTGCACTTTTCTTATACTTTTCCATTCTCCACTTTTTCTCTTGTCTGTTGAATATGCGGCCATGAAAGAGTATTAACGCCTAGACGCTAAGCAGTGCAGGCGCTTGTCAGTGCTGTGATGGGAGACTGCTGCTTATTTTTGCATATTATGACTTTAAAGTTGAGGTTTCTAACTTTAATTTAAGATAATAACATGTGTAGTTTATGCCGACATAAAGAGACTCGTAAAAGTAAAAAGTTGAACGAATCACAACATGCTGTTGCTCATCTCACTAGTGAACTTTTTTTTTTAGTGAGCGAATGAGCCCTGTGAGTCACTATTTGACTTTGAGAGAGGGTGAGGGTGACAGAGACAAAAGGCAGTTGATAAAGTGTTAAATCTTATGGTTTTCTCACCGACAGGAAGTCTCCCCAGAGCAGCTCTCAGCCTCTTCTCCGCCACGTTCACCATCACATCAAAATCCATTCAGAAAACTTTAGGTCCAGAATGTAGTCCTACTTTAGTCCTGCTTTAGACCTGCTTTAGTCCTGCTTTAGTCCTGCTTTAGACCTGCTTTAGTCCTGCTTTAGTCCTTAGACCTTCTTTAGTGCCTCTTTAGTCCCAGTTCAGGACTTGAGAGCAGGGGTATTCAGACCCACACCTCCACGATGACAGCAGATTAGATACAGGACTCTGTGTTCAGACTGACTGGAGACTTTTAATCAGAAGCGTTTGATGTGACTCCATTTAAAGAGGTACCTAACTTTTATTGTTTATAGTTTATCCAACAGACCACAACATGCTGTCTCTAACTTATGTGAAAACATGTTACACACACACACACACACACGCGCACACGCACCCACACACACGCACGCACACATACACACACATACACAAGCACACGTACACACACATGCACATACACAAGCACACATACAATAACACAAGTACATAATTCACATGTGAAGCTATAATAAAACAATGAAGAAATGTGTTTGTGCATTGATAATTTTTCTTTTGGAGGAAGTGTCAAGAGAGAAAAACACTTCATTCATTCAGTTTGATGTTAAAGCTGAGGCACGGAACTTTAAAGGTGGGGTACGTAACTTTCAAACCACAACAGTAGAACTCTGTATTCTTATCCATGTCACTGGTCTCTGGTTCTAAAACAGTTGCTTTTATCACTAGTTTCACATCTTGAGATCAGCTTCTTCAGACCAAAGTTAAAAAGATCAGAGGAATCACTCAGCCAATTAGCTCTCAGCCCAAAGAGTCAAATGGCTCGATCTTACACAACAGAAAACATGTTTTCTGAAGAGATTAACACAACATGTTGTGGTCTGAACATTTTACTTTTACAAGACACATCACGAGGCCTGTTTTCATTTTAACTCTGGTTCAGACATGGTCCTGGTACAATCCTAGTTCGACTCGACCTGGTTCAAGACCACCTGTTCACCCAAAGCCAAGTCTCTGCAGTGGACCCACGCAGCAGACGCGTCAGAACTCACCAATGGGCTCCTTGTTGTTCTTGTTTCCGCAGAGACACCGCAGCATGTGCGTTCCTTTTCTACACACGCGTCTCCAGATCAACCGCATGGATTTGGCCCGTGACGCTGCGGCGGACGCGGCGGACGCGGAACAGGAGGCAGGGCGATGCCGCATGAAGCCTGGTCTGCGCGCCGTTCACATGTCAGCAAATGCCCCGCACGGCAATCCAGCACACAGATCTGCACCATAGACTAGACCTCCAGCCGCTCTTGCCGCTTCTTTGCGCTCCCCGCGGTGTCGCGCTCCTCGTGTCTCTGCCGCGCGATGGGAAACCTCGCGCGCTTTTCCTCTTCAAATGGCGTCGTGTGCCGCGCGGCAGAGCGCGGCAGACATGCGGCACTAGTGCGTGGTTCTGGTCCCAGAACACAAACTGTACACAGGTCTGCGCTTCAGCAGAGCACCGCAGTATCCGCTGCTCGCCGTCTTGGCCGCTCTCACTGCAGGGATTCTCTCTCTGCGCTTCACAAACTTGATGAATATTTGATCCACGCGCGCGCTGCGTCAGACTCGCGCGGAACCACTGCTGACGCGAGGGACGTCACCCTACCCACACACAAGTGCTGATTCGGGAACCCCGAGTCTGCACGTGCCACTCTGTTTGACGTCACAGAACAGCACACCCTCAAAAGTTAACGATCTTTATCGAAATATCCATCCATCCATCCATTTTCTTCCGCTTTATCCGTTGCCGGGTCGCGGGGGCAGCAGTCTAAGCAGAGACGCCCAGACTTCCCTATCCACACACACTTCCTCCAGCTCGTCCGGGGGGACCCCAAGGCGTTCCCAGGCCAGCTCCTCCAGCGTGTCCTAGGTCTTCCGCGGGGCCTCCTCCCGGTGGGACGTGCCCGGAACACCTCCCCAGGGAGGCGTCCAGGAGGCATCCGGAACAGATGCCCGAGCCACCTCAACTGGTTCCTCTCGACGTGGAGAAGCAGCGGCTCTACTCCGAGCTCCTCCCGTGTGACTGAGCTCCTCACCCTGTCTCTAAGGGAGCGCCCAGCCACTCTGCGGAGGAAGCACATTTCGACCGCTTGTATCCGCGATCTCGTTCTTTCGGTCATTACCCAAAGCTCATGACCATAGGTGAGGGAGGGAACGAAGATTGACCGGTAAATCGAGAGCTTTGCCTTTCTGTTCAGCTCCCTCTTCACCACAACGGTCCGATACAGCGACCGCACCACTGCGCACGCTGCACCGATCCGCCTGTCAATCTCACGCTCCATTCTTCCCTCACTCGTGAACAAGACCCCGAGATACTTAAACTCCTCCACTTGAGGAAGGACCTCAAAATATAGTTTTGTAAATGTTTAGTTCTGCTTCAGATCTGGTTCAGACCTGCTTTAGGCCTGGTTCAGTCTTTTTATATGAGTCTGCTGTGACTGAGCTGATTGGATGTATGTTTATATTATCAAAACAACTAAGCACTAAGCAACACTGCATATTTAGTCTGTATCACAGCTTTTCAAAGAGAGAGCGTTGAATGATGTCAGGGCTCTGCCTGTTGTATTTGCTGTAGTCCCGCTCTCCGCCCGCAGAGGGCACTGTCGAGGCCACCGTCATATCTGGGTCATGTTGTGATCGCGGCAGCGCGACTTATTACGGTAAATTCTGCTATTTTTCCGCCTTAATCCCGGTTCAAACTGTTTCTAAACACATTTAACCCATCTTCCGCATTTCTTTGCACATGTTCTCACAGTTTTCGCGATCATGGAGCCGTGTTGTCGGTAAATAAAGACTGCACTGCGTTCCTAACCATTAGCATAACATTAGCAGCTGCTGCTAGCTTCATAACTATTGTGGGTTGAGCTTTCTTTTCCGCCTTTTTAGCTGTTTATTGCTTTTACTCATACTTTATATATTGATTAAGGCTGCTGCATGTCTGTGAATGTGGCTGTTTTCACAAATGATCTGGGAATGGCTTTGCTTGATGGTTGTTTTCATGTAATGCAGTGTGGCTACTGCATGTAAACAACAGAATATTATGGAGCTCTCTCCAAGATAAACAGATGAAGATGTTAAAAAATATCTCTGAAATATAAACACTTTGCTCTTCCACTGAACTCCTTTATAACAAGCATGTTTCAACAATAGGTCTGTTGCTATGTATTTAGTTATAAAGTGCCCGAGGTCTGAAAATATATTTCAGTAGCAACTAAACTGCAATGTCTGAATTAAATCATAGCATGGATTTTGTTTTTGGCAAACTATTGCACCCACATATAATGTATACATTTTGTACTATTATTTGCAATAGTTTTTCTGAAATTGGGCTTTATGTTTGTAAAAACCCTATTTACACCTACCCCTGAACACTCTACTCTCCCCTGAATGGGAGTGTTTCCACTGGTCCTGTTTAACTGATAACAGGTCCTTCTTTAGTCCCTTTTGGTCCTGGTTCAAACCAGGCCAAGCAGGTACTTAAGTGTTCTAAGTGACAGTGATTGCCTGGAAGCTATAGTTACCTACCCTACCCTAGAATAGAGATGGGGTAGGGTAGGGCTGGTTAAAACGAGGCTTAAGAATGATGCACAACATTTTTAAAAAAATTGTGTTGTATATACCCTTTAACAATTTCCAAGTACAAATTATTTTGTCTTTATTGTCTTGAGTTTGACATTTAAAGTTCCCAATATGATAAGATAGACTTGATTGATCTCACACTGAAGATGGTTCAGTCGCTGTGGGCTCAGGCCACAATCGCATCCTTAGTCTTGCGTCCAGTTCCTAATTTAATGATCAGTCTGATCTTCTCCTTCTGTTCTTCGTCAGTGTTGAAGATGCCCCCTCTTCTCCCTCTCGCTCCCCCCCTCACTACTCTCCTCGCTCGTCCCTGAGTCCTGGCTCTTGCCCTGGAGCCTGCGGAGCCTCCAGTCCTCCAGCAGATCCCGGACCAGACCTGGGACCTGAACCTGACCCTGGACCAGACCACAGACCAGACCCCGGTTCAGGCCTCGGGGCTGAACCCAGACCTGGGGGTGTGATGGACCTCAGCCGCTGGCCTCTCTTCTCCCTCCTAAAGCCCCAAGAGCTGTCAGCCGTGCGTCAGGCCTGTGTGTTCGGAACCATGGCCAACGAAGCCATTTATGTCACTCACAGCCAGGAGGTACAAAGCACTTCCCCCACAGCTACAAGGTTCACCAGGATTTTAACCCATTTCGGCCTGACACACTTGGTAAAACACACCTGTAACGCAGAGTGGCCAAGTTTAGAAGTTTTCCTGAAATTCAACGTCTTCTAAATTATTGATATCTCGGCCTCTGTAGCAGAAAGAAACCTAATTCCAAAATAATTTCAGAACTGACACCTGTGGCTTTCAATATTATTCTAAACTTTCTGTAGAATAATACAAAAAATATACAACTTCCACACAGGGAAGATAATAAAACAACCAAAAATAAATCGAGACTAACCAATATTTCTCAATACAATAAGTTAATAAGAGTTTGGCAATAAAGTAGCACTAAATAAATAATGACTCACAGGACTCTTTTTTTTGAGTAAGTAAAGCTTAAATTCAGTGAGTTTTGGTTGCGCTTTGGTAGGAGACACGGGGGAGACATGGGGATGATTCTGGTCGGTGCTCGGGACCACGTTACGGCTCTGCGTTTGCTGAGCTGTTGTCAAAGCGGCTGTCGTTACAAAGCGGAAATTACATTTTAAGCGGGAAAAAGTTGGAATTTGCGGATCCGATGCATTTCATTGATCAAAAAAGATAAACCCACGTGTCCGTTTTCCCGACCTCAAAGGTAGAATTACGCAGCAGCGCTCCCGGCTCGAGAGGTAAAAATGCAGAAATGCGTTCCCGGCCTCAATGGGTTAAAGGAGACGCGCTTTGCTAAATGGACAGTTCTCTCTGTTCCCCAGATTTGTGGAGTGAGAGTCTGATAGAGTTTTCTCGGTCTGTTCCAGGTCTTTGCTCTGGGGCTGAACTGCTCTGGCTGTCTGGGCACCGGGGACTCGCTCAGCTCCATTGTCCCAAAGAAGGTGGAGTGCCTGTGGGGGAAGGGTGTGGTCAGTGTGGGCTACGGCAGTGGACCACACGTGCTGCTGGTGACAGACGGTGAACACCACCTGCCAATGCACTTCATATCAGTTCTGTCTCATATGTTTGACAATTCTGTGGTCCATCGTTTATTTTGGGGTCATGTTCTAGAAAAGTAAGACATTTCCATAGTAACCCGAATAATGTACAGCCTCCATATTATCTCTTTGGAACGTGCTGCTGTCGCCACTTTTTGCCTGGTTGTAAGTCATCGTTGCTGATGTGTTCTTCCCAGACGGACATCTGTACTCCTGGGGACACAACGGCTACTGCCAGCTGGGGAACGGGACCACGACGCAGGGCCTCAGTCCAGCGCTGGTCACCGGGAATCTGTCCAACAAACACGTGGTGCAGGTCAGCTGTGGGTCGCACCATTCCCTGGCACTCACGCACGATGGCGAGGTAACAGCTCAGATATCCAATCAAGCAGGATGAGAAGAAGACTTAGACCTCAAACACTTTATGCAGGTGTTTGCTTGGGGATATAATAACTGTGGTCAGATCGGATCCGGATCCACAGCGAACCAGCCGCATCCACGGAGAGTCACGGGCTGTGTGCAGGGACGCACCGCAGTGACCATCAGCTGTGGACAGACCAGCTCCATGTGCGTCTGTGACAACGGAGAGGTACCACTACTGCTACTGGTGCTGGTTCTGGTGCTGCTACTGGTGCTGGTACTGGTACTACTATTACTATCAGTACAGCAATTGGTACAACTGCTGCTGCAACTTCTGTTACTCCCTCTACTACTACTACTTTTGTTTCTACCACTGCTGCGTGTTGCCCTGGGACAAAGTATAAACACAATCTAATCCAGGGCTCTCCAACCTGTAGCTCGCCACCCCCTTCCAGGTATCTCGCCCAAAGGATTTAGAAATTAAAAAATCAAATAATATACGTACTTAATATTTCAGATTGTATTATTCATTTTAGGGCTGGGCAATAAATCAAATTTAGGCAATTAATCGGCTTTTGAAAAAATCGTATTTGTAAATTTTAAAATTGTGAAATCGAATGAAGGATATTTTGAGAGTTCCAGCAGCACATGAAGTATACTTCCAATATCAGCACAGTCTGTACAAGGCTTTTATAATACGTATTGGGGGAAACAAATTTAAATTATGAAACTTGAATATTGAGCGGAAAGATCAAAAAATGTGACGGGCAAAGTCCGTCTTCGGTGACTTGAATGAAAATCGATTTTAAAATCGAAATCGTACAAAGCAGGACATAAAATCGAGATTTTGCTGTTTTGCCATATCGCCCAGCCCTAATTCATTTTCAATATTTATTCATAAAAATGCAAACTTAGCTTGTGCACTAGTAACAAATAATCAATGATAAATAATGACTGTACCCAATATCAGGCTCGTTCACGTTAATATGTCACACATTTTTTCCCAGGGCTGCTTAACTCATTCACTGCCCATGACGACAAAAGTCGTTCTATTGTATAGTGACGCTCACTGCCCAAGACGACTTAGACGACTTTTTCGTGTTATTACACGGGAGGCTGCAGTAATGTCTGGCGCACCTTGTTAATGACCCACAACACTGATATATAGTGCAAATGTACCTGTAATGATAAATCACCACCAGTAGGATGCAGTATTGCACCACAGGAGAGGTCATAAGTCAGTGGAGAGGAGGAGGAGTGTGGGGTCTTTGGAGAGCGTGCTGTGCTGCTGTAGCAGAGCGATGATAGCGTACTGTAGCATTGAGACGGATCAGATCTAGTTTAGCGATAGTATAGCAAGAGTGATGGCAAAAAAGAATAGTTATAAGCAGTATACACTGCTTCAGAGATTGACTCGCGGATCAGTGAGTGAGGTCGAGAGGGGAGAGAGGGGAGACCCGGTGGAGGTCCGTCTCTGCAGCTACATTTGCGCGGAGCAAGAGCCCCGAGCAGAGACACACCCTCCGCCTCTCTCAGCGTATCAGCTGCTGCTGTTACTGATGCCTCGGATTCGTTCAGCAAACCTGATCATGATTTATCGGACACACTCACAAACACTCACACGCACTCACTCACTCACTCACGCACACAGACACTCACTCGCACAGACACTCACTCGCACACTGACACTCACTCACACACTGACACTCACGCACACAGACACTCACTCGCACACAGACACTCACTCGCACAGACACTCACTCGCACACTGACACTCACTCGCACAGACACTCACTCACACACTGACACTCACGCACACAGACACTCACTCGACACAGACACTCACTCGCACAGACACTCACTCACACAGACACTCACTCGCACACTGACATTCACACACACACACACAAATTCACATGCTTCATTCTATTTTATACATCTATAGTTTTATTGATCTTTGTGTTGTTGTTGTTTGACGTTTTGGTTGATGGTATAGAAGAAAGTTAAATTTTCTATCTGTGAATAAATTGCCAACAATTTGCCATCAAAAGTATTATTTCAGAGTCATGTTTTTATAATTTTTGTAATGGAACAAGTGTGAAGATGTTTTGAGTTGTCACTAAAGCAGCAAAAATGCATCTAAAGTCTCTTTTCTGCTTGATATGTTCCTGTTTACATACAGCTCGTTTTCTCTGTTTTCTTGCTCAGACCAGGTGTTATGGGTGAAAGTATGCTTTGTTCTATGGCAAATAACGCAAGAACGGTAAGAGGTAGAAACAAACTGTTTTTTTCAGAGTAAAGCAGAGAGGTTAATCTTTAATTTGGTGCCCTTGGTGTTTACATCGTCTAAAAAATGAATATTCTGTGGCACTTCAAAGTTGGGTCAAATCACCTGAAATTGCTGGCAGAATGCACTTCTCAAATCTGAAAATGCCTGGCAGTCAGTGAGTTAAAGGAGTAGCTCTCTGCCTCTATCGTCCCGGTGTAACGCCGAGATACACTGTCTTGAAGAGATGCACTGCCTCAGCTGTTTATGATGTAATGCAAACCTGCGCATGCGCGTCTCACGGCAACCGAAGCATACCAAGATGGCGGACCGTGAATTGCTAAAAGTTGAAATACGAACGAATTAAGACACGAATGTCACTTTTAATGCAATTTGAGGCGAGATGTTGATGGTCCCGTTTTGTCACATGTGGGTTTTAAGAGTCAAAGTTTTGTGCAAAGTTTAGTTTAAGCAGTCAACTGCGCCTGTGAAACCACAAAGCTAATGTTTTCATAGCAGTCCGCGGCTGCTGACGTAGGCTGATGACGCGTCCTGTGGCCACTCTACACTGGTCTGTCGGGTTGATAATGGAAAATGGGGAACAAAATCAATCTAATTAAATATTTTGTTTGAACACACTATTGTTAATCATATTAAATACAGTACGATACATGTATTGAATGCAATTTATTATTTCCATTATCAACCCGACAGACCAGTGTAAGTGGCCACAGGACGCGTCATCAGCCTACATCATCAACATCTCGCCTCAAATTGCATTAAAAGTGACATTCGTGTCTTAATTCGTTCGTATTTCAACTTTTAGCAATTCACGGTCCGCCATCTTGGTATGCTTCGGTTACCGTGAGACGCGCATGCGCAGGTTTGCATTACATCATAAACAGCTGAGGCAGTGCATCTCTTCAAGACAGTGTATCTCGGCGTTACACTGGCAAAGTAGCTCTCTGGGTCAAGTCTGAGTAAGATATGGCAAAAGTCTAATCAAATTTATAAGCAATAAATCACTAAAATGGCAAGATATAAATTTAACAGAAAAATCAATACAAGGAGTGAAATTGGAAATGGATTAGAAGAGCTGCTGCTGATGCGACCCCTAACACACTACTTGTTTTGGCTGTCTGATGTGGACTGTACGATGGTGAAGCGTGGGACCGCCCTAACCCTCTCACTCGCAGGTCTTCGGTTGGGGCTACAATGGGAATGGGCAGCTGGGCATCGGGAACAACGGGAACCAGCTGAGTCCGTGTCGAGTGTCGGCTCTTCAAGGCGTCTGTGTGAACCAGGTGGGACTCTAACTTCACATGTGCTGGGGGACCGACTGGCCTAAAACATACAGACACTTTCAAACTGTAATGGACTATAATAAAACCGATGTCTCTGGTCCTTGGCTCCAAAACCGTCGCTTCTATCGCTAGTTTTATGTTTTCCTGGCCTTTGTCACGTCTTTAAATCAGCTTTGTCAGACAATCAGCTCCGGCCAAGATCTAATAGACACTTTTTTATGAAGCTGAAGTTGCGTACTCCAGCTTTAAAGGTGTGTGGTTGCAGCTGGTGTGTGGCTACGGTCACGTCTTGGCTCTGTCGGATGAAGGCGTGTGTTACTCCTGGGGCTCCAACACCTACGGACAGCTGGGCACCGGCAACAAGAGCAACCAACTCAGTCCTGTCAGAGTCATGGCGGAGAAACAACGGTGAGAACAGAGAGAGAGAGGCCAGAGAGAGAGAGAGACCAGAGAGAGAGACCAGAGAGAGAGAGAGAGACCAGAGAAAGATAGCAGAGAGAGAGAGAGATCAGAGAGGGAGACTGAGCAGAGAGACCAGAGAGAGAGACCAGAGAGAGAGACCAGAGAAGAGACAGAGAGAGACCAGATGGAGAGAGACCAGAGAGAGAGACCAGAGAGAGAGACCAGATGGAGAGAGACCAGATGGAGGGAGACTGAGCAGAGAGACCAGAGAGAGAGAGACCAGAGAGAGAGAGACCAGAGAGAGACCAGATGGAGAGACCAGAGAGAGAGAGACCAGAGAGAGAGACCAGAGAGAGAGACCAGAGAGAGAGACCAGATGGAGAGAGACCAGATGGAGAGAGACCAGATGGAGAGAGACCAGATGGAGAGAGACCAGATGGAGAGAGACCAGATGGAGAGCGACCAGAGAGAGCAACCAGAGAGAGAGCAACCAGAGAGAGAGCGACCAGAGAGAGAGAGACCAGAGAGAGAGAGACCAGAGAGAGAGAGACCAGAGAGAGAGAGACCAGATGGAGAGAGACCAGAGAGAGAGACCAGAGAGAGAGACCAGATGGAGGGAGACTGAGCAGAGAGAGAGAGACCAGAGAGAGCGAGACCAGATGGAGAGAACAGAGAGAGAGACCAGAGAGAGAGAGACCAGAGAGAGAGACCAGAGAGAGAGACCAGAGAGAGAGACCAGATGGAGAGAGACCAGATGGAGAGAGACCAGATGGAGAGAGACCAGATGGAGAGCGACCAGAGAGAGCAACCAGAGAGAGAGCAACCAGAGAGAGAGCGACCAGAGAGAGAGCGACCAGAGAGAGAGAGACCAGAGAGAGAGACAAGAGAGACTTGGTTTCTCTTCAACATGACATGTTCACAGAAAAAGTGACTAAAATAAAACAAAATGATCCCTGATGTTGTATTTTTCCTTAACCTTGAAGAGTCCGTCTTCCGCTGCTGTGCTCCTGCATCTGTCTCCTGTTTTTAGACTCTGCTTCCTTTTTCCTGTTTCCTGTTCTGAATGAATGTTTGTCCTTTCAGAGTGGTGGAGATTGCCGCCTGCCACTCCACACACACGTCAGCCGCCAAGACTCAGAGCGGACAGGTCTGTGCACTACATTTATCAGGAATAAGCAACACTGTAAAAAGTTATTAAATATCACGTCATAAAATGTGAAATCTTGAGATTTCAGTTGGTTCTGACTGTCTTAAAACAAGACATGCCAATGGGACAAACCCATTTAGTCTTACTTCAAGAACTGTTTTAATTTTGACCTTAAGTGCTGTTGCATTACTATTGTTGGAATCTTTTAGAATGATGTCTGTTTGTGTTTGGATGAATAGATGTGTTTCTTCTGCTGACGCCTGAATGTCTCCAGGGATCAATCTTCTCATTCCAAGGGAGACATTTCTTGTATCTTGATACTTTAGCTTGTTCCGTTGGCAAATATTGTTTTAACAGTGTGCTCAAGTTAAGATACATTCTGCCAAATTTGAGAAATGTATTATTTATTATTTTAGTTATTGGCAGTGTAACACTGGGCCCACAGCGCCCCCTTGTGGTACTCTCCAGTACACAAATATTATGTCTTTTCCTCAAGTTCTGCTGTTCTTCAGTCACCTGTTGCTGTTTTTCACTCCACCTTCTCTAATATCAAGAACTTCTGTCTAAATGCTTTATTTTCAAACGTGTGTGTGTGATGGTGTTGTGGACAAAGTTTATATTGGGAATATCTCTGGTCTTGCAGCTTCAATGACATATCTCCATAGAGAGGGAGAGGCTAGAGAGAGAGAGAGGGGGAGGGAGACAAAGTGAGATTTGGGTTTGAAGCTGCCGCTGAAAGATCGGCAGACAGAGCTGTGGACTCCTGTGGACTCACCACCTGCAGGAGGATCAGAGAGGTGAATTGGATGCAGCTCTGACTGCCACCCCTTCCGACCCAGAAATGGATTAAGGGGAAGAAAATTTATGTATGGAGACTTTACTTTATCATGTTTTAGAATGTGAAATATTATCTTCAGCAGAAAATATGTGATAAAGTATAAAGGTTGGTCTATTGGTCTGTAACTTGCAACCCCCCCAGAGGTAGGAGTAGAAATTTTATTTTGTGTTCCATTTCTTGCTGTAATCTCAGCCATGTGACTTAAGAAGAAATGACCAAAACATATGTTTGGGCAATACTTAAGTTCAAAGTCTGAGTGTGATGTGATTTGTTGCTGTTTCCCAGGTGTACATGTGGGGGCAGTGCAGAGGCCAGTCCTTGCTTCTTCCCTCTCTCACTCACTTCCTGTCCACCGACGACGTGTTTGCCGGGTTTGCGACACCGGCGGTGATGTGGCGTATGGTTTCCGTGGAGACAGACGACTTCCTGACAGTGGCGGAGGCTCTGAGGAAGGAGTTCGACAGCGAGGAGACGTCTGACCTGCGCTTCAGTGTTGAGGGCAAGTGCATCCACGTGCACAAGGCCCTGCTCAAGATCCGGTGAGTGCAAAGCTACCAACACACGGCTGTCTTCCCAAACTCACAGCACTGGCACAGATGCAGAAATGAGGCCCATGGTTTCATCCACAGCTCACCTGGGGGAATCTAGCCTTAAATTACCAAATCATTGTACTAATTTCATTTCGTACTGAAGTTTGGATTTGCTCCGGTAACCCCTCCCACCTGATAACTCCTTTTGCAGATTGAAACGATTGGATCGAGTTTACGGTGACGTGTGTAATGCGCCCAAGTGAGTGAGGCATTTAGCCTCGCATCTTTTTTGCTACTAACTGACCCTGTGGGGAGTAGTGTCAACATCTTTGCAAGCAATGAAATTTGCTTAACATTCCTCTTGCTCTGGCTTCAATTTTTTGATATTTGGGAGCTGAACTAGAACGGATGACTTTTCTATCGCATTCAGAATCAGAATATTTTTTATTGCCATGTAAGTAACAGGAAGTCAAGACTAGGAAATTGCAACAGTCAGAGAGGTAAAGAATAGAGTAAGGCATTAAGAAAAAAATCAGCATACACTTCTAAGGTATAAAAATGTTAATTATTACAATACTTTACAACAGCAGAGAAACTGTTCTTATGGCGGGAGGTTCAGGTCCGAATGGGCTGTAGCCTCCTGCCTGAGGGGAGGGGTTGGAACAGTCCATGCGCAGGGTGAGAGGGGTCAGTGATACGACCAGCCCGGCCTCAAACAGAGGCAGGGTCGTTGTTGTTGCTGTTCTTCCTGAATAGGTATTTTGTCACCTTGTAGCCGTTGCAGTCTCCCTCTATGAAAGTGGATTTTTCAATATCCTGAACTACCTGAGCTCAGCATTGAACCTGGGATTATCGTTGTTGTAGATGACCCTGGTCCTTGTTGGGATTATGCTGTCCTCGCCGAAGTGAATATGATGTTACAGTGTCCGTGAAGTCATCCAGACTTTCTGTGGCAGCTCTGAAAGAGTCCGAGAGGGACCAGAGAGACCAAGCTAGTGTGTCGAGCAGCAGGTTTTGAAACAACCAGGGCCAACGAGGGCCAACAGAGCTGTGTCTGGTGTTGTATCTGGTCCTTGACCATGTGTGTGTCTCAGGTGCGAACACTTTAGGTCCATGTTCCGCTCTCAGTGGACGGAGGACCAGCAGGAGGTCATCGAGATCGCACAGTTCTCTTTCCCCGTCTACAGATCCTTCCTGCAGTTCCTCTACACCGACACCGTGGAGCTGCCCCCTGAGGACGCCATAGGTACTGCTCCTGTCTCTCCCTCTGGTCTCTCTCCAGTCTCTCCCTCTGGTCTCTCTCCAGTCTCACCCTCTGGTCTCTCTTTGGTCTCAGGACTCCTGGACTTGGCCACGTCGTACTGTGAGACTCGTCTGAAGCGTCTCTGTCAGCAGATCATCAAGCGCGGCATCACCGTCGACAACGCCTTCACGCTGCTGTCGGCCGCCATCAAGTACGATGCAGAGGTCAGACCAGAAGCAGATCCCAGGACTCAGGACTATGACCAGGGCCGTGGATCCAAAAAAACACAAGCTCATTGTTAGTGGTTGTGTGGAGCTGGTTTTCTAGTTTCATATAATAACATCATTAAGCCGCTCTGGAGAGAAGTCAAATGTACAGAATGCAAGGCGGCCCAGTAATTTACAGGAACCATCAGAGGTTAAAGGTAAAAGAACCTCTGCCACAAAGCTGTTGCAGATGTGAAAGGGAAACACAGTGTGCTTTATGCTTTGTATAAAAGTATAACAAGAGTCAGAAGGAAAACTATTGTGTGCGCTGCCGTGATTAGTTCTAAGAACTCTCTCATTGGTCTCTGGGTTTTCTCAAGTCTCTCTTTTGTCTCTCCGGTCTCTCTATGGTCTCTCATTGGTCTCTCTGGTTTCTCTCTAGTCTCTCTCTGGTCCTAAGTCCTCATTTAAAAGCGATAGCTTCACCACTAATGCTAGTGGTAGTTTTTAATCCATTCATGGGTTCTGTGAGTTTGATTGTGTTACTGTGACTGTGTTACTGTCAGAATCATTTTTATTGCCACGTAAGTAACAGGAGGTCACAGACTTAGAAATTGCTTTGGCTCAGTGCAACAGTCAGAGAGAGAGAATAAAATAAGGAATAAATTTAAAATAAAACAGTGACTGTGAGTGTGTACCTCTTGTGCTCAGGACCTGGAGGAGTTCTGTTTCCGCTTCTGTGTGAACCACATGACTCTGGTGACACAGACTCAGGCGTTCTGGCAAAGTGACGGACGCATGCTCAAGGAGTTTATCAGCAGAGCCAGTCGCTGTGGGGCCTTCAGGAGCTGAGGAGGAGGAGCATAGAAGGAGCAGAAGAGGAGGAGGAGGAGCAGAGGAGGAGAAGTAGCAGATGAGGAGCAGATGAGGAGCAGAGAAGGAGCGGAAGAGGAGCAGCCTGAATTTCTCCCAGAAGTCTCCTGCTCTTGAACATGATCTTGTCTGCAGTATCGTCAGTTGTGTTTTTAGACTCAGCGGCAAAGGAAAGTATTTTGTGTCTAGAACTTTCTTCTTCAAAGTTGTTCAAATGGGTTTATCTGATTGTGAAGTGCGGGGAAACACAGCTTCCTGATTGGATGAAATCATCTGAAATCCTTGCTTTTGGTCCACCTGTTATCCTCCAGTGAATCTTGGTGCTGGTTGCTAAGGAGACAGCCTGTATACAATATGCTATTCTCCAGTAGTTTACATAGAACCTGACTCTTGTTAGATCCATGCAGTTCCACCATGCTCCACCAGAGGCTCCACACACGATTCTGGGATCAAGGCCAATGCAAACTCCTTCAAGGTAGCAAAAAATAATGAACCAATCAGGATCTTTGGGCGGGATTTCATAGACATGACTAGTGCCGAAGCGATTCAAACAACAACGGTTGCATGCATCGAGGAGTTGTCTGCTGACATTGCTGCGTTGTTTCAGTAGAAGATCTCTAACTTTTCACTCTGTCATTATGTCGGCTGTTCTGTTTCCCAGCGTCGCCCTCATCAGCGTCACGGGTTCATTTTTTTTTCAAGGCCCCGCCTTCTGAAATAAATCTCCTTTGAGAAATCCCAGATCCTTGTGTGGAGCTCAGAGCTACAAGGATCTGGCGAGAATCAGGTTTCAAGATCACATGGTCAAGTTACAAACATCAGCTTTAACAAAATGTATTCATCTCTTAGATGTATACAAAAACATGTGACAGGAGTGCTGAGATAGTCCGCGCCTCTACTGCTGACAAGGCTTCACACAAACAGGTATTTACTGTAGGTCTTTTTACTGCTTATTTTAAGTTTCTGATGTTTTAAATCAGTTTGAATTAAGGGTCAGAGTTGTTTTGATATTGTTTAACTGTAAACTTGCAGCCAGTCTTAAAATACTGTTGTATTCCATGAGAAGTGTCTGAGGCACTTTCGTCTGTAATGATTCCACCTGTGTTTATTCTAAGGGCTTTATTTTTCTGCTGTCACTTTATTCTTACACGTGTTTTTTATTTGGTTGAATTGTTAAATAAAAGATATGTCTCGTATTCATGGAGAAATAATGTTATACATTATGTGGATGAAGCTCAAGTTAATACGGATTATTCTCCATGTGCAAAACAAGAAAATAAAAAGATATAATACTAAGTGGTTCCACAGTTTGTCCGACAGAGATAAAAGTAGTCAGGGAACTTTTTAAAACATTTTTAAAAGGATTTTTAAAAAGGGCTTTTGGGACCAAAATTGCACACTTTGACCCCAATTTTCTCTGAATTTCCACAGTAAAAGTGAATGATATTTTACACAGTGGTAGAGGGCATCACGTGAACAAGTGCAAAAAAAATGCATTTTGCTTGCTTCTCGTCGCGGCTTCCCTTTCTACGTTTACCGTAAGTAACAGCATAATGGACCGCTTTCAAAGTGCGGACCTCTTTACCGCTGCAGACGAAATGACCGCGGTAAAGTGGCCCGCATTTTTCAGCTCTATGAACAAGCGGCCCGTAAAGCGCGCTGGGGTCTGGGAGACACGTTTTTGTGATTAAAACCGATGCCACCCGGTACACATAGCACCCAGGGGCGTCCGGTGAGGTTTGTGATTGGGGAGGCACTGACTTTAAACAGTCAGATTTACCATCATTATTCTAATAAAATAGCATTAAATCGTCAATGCAAAAACGTCCACAAACATTATATACTGTAAAGATAAGAGAACCAGCATATTATTAAAAATCCCACAACACATCTAGACGCTGGCTCTCCGCTCCGCATCAAACCAAGTCTTTGCGAAGCACAGGTGCGAGAGACGGGAGGAGGGAGGGAGGGAGAGAGAGAGAGATACGCAAGGGGCGTGAGAGAAAGAGACGCAAGGGGGAAAGAGAGAGACGCAAGTGTGGGCATAGTGAATATTAGACACCCCCCCGATATATTTTTTATTTCATATTGTTTGTTATATATATATTTTCTTTCATATCATTATTTTCAGTTAAAAGTCATAAATATGGTAAAAATGTATTAGATCGCTTTAGTGTAGTTCCTGCTCCCGACCACAAGGCGGTGTTCTGTCGAGTTGGTCTGCCCGTCGAGATGATCTGGCTCAGCTGTTAATGATGTAATGCAAACCTGCCCATGCGCGTCTCACTGGATCCGAAGCAATCCAAGATGGCGGACATGTAGTCCGCGAATTGCTTTAAAAGTTAAATACGAACGAGTTAAGACACGAATGTCACTTTTAATGCAATTTGAGGCGAGTTGTTGATGGTTCCGCGTTGTGATATGTGAGTTTCGTGTAAAGTTTGTTTTAAGCAGTCCACTGCTCCTGTGAAACTACACTGCTGCTGTGTGATCGCAGTCCCTGAGTTGACTGCTGCATACAGTACGTCAGGCCCATGACGCGTCCTGTGACTGGTCTGTCGGGTTGATAATGGAAATAATAAATTAAATTTTATGCATGTATCATACTGTATTCAATATGATTAACAATAGTGTGTGCAAACAAAATATTCAATTAGATCGAGTTTTTTCCCCATTCTAGCGGGTTTGTGCGCATGCGAAAATCAGATTTGGGCACACTAGCAGTGTAGTTTCACAGGAGCAATGGACTGCTTAAAACAAACCTTACACGAAACTCTTACTCTTAAAACACACATATCACAACGCGGAACCATCAACATCTCGCCTCAAGTTGCATTAAAAGTGACATTCGTGTCTTAATTCGTTCATATTTAACTTTTAAAGTAATTCGCGGACTACCGCCATCTTGGTTTGCTTTGGCTGCCGTGAGACGCGCAGCGCTGGTATACATCATTAACAGCTGAGCCAGATCATCTCGACGGGCAGACCAACTCGACAGAACACCGGCGTCACATGAAGCGCGTCAAAAGCTTCAAAAGACCACAGTAAAAGTGAATGATATTTTACACAGTGGTAGAGGGCATCACGTGAACAAGTGCAAAAAAAATGCATTTTGCTTGCTTCTCGTCGCGGCTTCCCTTTCCACGTTTACCGTAAGCCTCACGCGCGTCACTTGAAGCTTTTGACGCGCGTAATGCTTGCGTCTCTTTTGGCATCAAAAAATCCCTTAATGCCAAAGTTGAGAAAAGCTTTTTGAGCTTGACGCCGGGCTTCAACCAATCAGGAGATGAGGAGCAGCAGCAGCAGCAGGGCTGTCATGAAAAGAAGTCATGTAGCTGCTGCTGCTTTTTCATTGTCATTATTATTATTTGTAATATTGTTTGTATGAATAGTAACGTCCTTAATATGTAAGTAACACAATCAATGTACATATGCTGTGAAGTTAAAGTAATTTAATTTAACCCGGCAACAGATGAAGCGAAATAAAATGAATGTGGAAGTTACAGTGGATGAAAAATGGGAATTTTCGCACAATTTTGTGTATTTTTACCAAGGGGGGTAAATTTGACTTTGACTAATAATTTCTCAACATTTCCACAATTAAGTTACAGCTGACCAAAAGTGACATATTTTGACAATTTTTGAGGTATTAAGGACCAAAATGGGTAATTTGACTCAATATTTTTCCTAATTTGCACAGTAAAAGTTTCTGGTCTTTGGTACAGTGGTAGAGGGCAATCCTGAGGTCATGAATCCAGTGTAATTAGACGCACACCTTTTTACAGTATAAAGTTACAGTAGATCAAAAGTGACATGTTTTGACTATTTTTGAGGTTTTTTGGACCAAAAGGGCTACTTTAACTCTATATTTCTTCAAATTTCCACAGTAAAGGTTTCTGGTCTTTGGTACAGTGGTAGAACATAATAATGAGGACATGAATCCATTGAAATGAGTCACACACCGTAGATCAAAAACGGGAATTTTCTTACAGTTTTGTATATTTTGGACTAAAAAGTGTACTTTGTCTAAATTTTACCCAACATTTCCAAAGGTTTGTGGTTGTGTTGAAGCGTTGAAGGCAGCTATATTGGGGTCATGAACCCAGTGGAATAAGCCAAACAAGTCTTTACCGTAAAAATGGACAGCTGCTGAAAATTTTCACTTTTTGACCAAATTAAATGTCGAACATTTTAAGTTTTACATGCTTTACAAATAAGGGTTTATTCACAAAAACGAGTCTCCTCAGCGCGCTTTCTGTTCCGCTATTACCGTAAGTAGTCAACAAAATGCGCACTGTTTTTCTCTTGATGCGGGCCGTTTTACTTCGGAGGTGAAAGATTTACCCTTTACCCGCTGTATTTGCTTTGAGTGTCTTGTACCTGGAGGCCCACGCCCACACCGCGGCTGCCAAAACAACAGCAGGCGTGGAGCTTTCCAAAACCCCAGACAGGCGCGTGTTCTCCGCATGTGAGGATCCACCATGGCCCGCCCTCGCCTCTCCGTCCTCTCCGGGCTGTGGAGCCTCTCTCCCGGCTGCAGAGCTGTCACCACGGCCGCCACCGGGAAGAGGCTGAAGACCGTGGAGGATCTCCCGGGCCCCAGCTTCACCAAGACCCTGCATTGGCTCCTGTTCAAGGGCTACGCGGACAAGAGCCACTTACTGCAGGTAATGCACGTTACATTACACATTACACGTTACATTAAACGTTACACGTTACATTAAACGTTACACGTTACATTAAACGTTACACTAACTATTATTTCTATCAAATTTATGTTTTAGGCAGAGGTGTACTTAAAGCTGGGGTATCTAACATTTTTGTTGTTGTTTGTCCCAAGAGTAAAATGTTGCGAACGAATCTTTCCACAATCTGCTGTTTCCATCGCTTTTGTGAAAGGAAGATCCCTGCGAGTAACTATTTAACTCCTTGGTCTGTGTTAGTCCTGCTTTAGATCTGTTTCAGTCCTGCTTTAGTCCTGCTTTAGTTCTGCTTTAGTCCTGCTTTAGTCCTGCTTTAGTCAGCCAGGGACGAGAGACATAGATTTTTATTCCATTAATTATTACTATTCCATTGTTGAGGTTTGAAAGTTAAAAGTTACGTCTCTTGCCTTTAAAACCTGAATTTAGACAAACTTAAACAGGAGAGTTTAGAAATGTTTAGCCATAAAAGCTTTCTGTAAGGATTTTGTTAGGTAAACCTTTTTGCCTTTTTCAAAACACTAATAATTACACACTTTTACTTCATGTAGAATGACGTATGTTTGAGACGTCCACAACTCGCCCTGTGCTTTTATAACTGTTTTCTCTGGCTGCGGCTCTGAGAGCTTTGCCTTCACCTCAAACAGAGCGGCTTTGTCTCGGGTCTGTGGTCCTCCTCGTGTGAGTCCCTGGAAATGTTGTGTTCACCCCTCCTCCTCGGGGTCGGACCAGGACAAGTGCCGAGGCTCAGAGTGGAATGTTCTGGTGTTTACATAGTCCTCATTCCCGGTGGCTGTTGAACACTCGTATACACGCAAATTACACAGGGTCTGGTCTGACTGTCCCTATGTCCTCTACCCATCTACCCATCTACCCATCTACCCATCTACCCATCTATCCATCTACCCATCTATCCATCTATCCACCTACCCATCTACCCATCTACCCATCTACCCATCTACCCATCTATCCATCTATCCATCTATCCATCTATCCATCTATCCATCTACCCATCTATCCACCTACCCATCTACCCATCTACCCATCTACCCATCTATCCATCTATCCATCTACCCATCTACCCATCTATCCATCTATCCATCTATCCATCTATCCACCTACCCATCTACCCATCTACCCATCTATCCATCTATCCACCTATCCATCTACCCATCTACCCATCTACCCATCTACCCATCTACCCATCTACCCATCTACCCATCTACCCATCTATCCATCTATCCATCTACCCATCTACCCATCTACCCATCTACCCATCTACCCATCTACCCATCTACCCATCTACCCATCTATCCATCTATCCATCTATCCATCTATCCATCTATCCATCTACCCATCTATCCATCTATCCATCTATCCACCTACCCACCTACCCACCTACCCACCTATCCACCTACCCACCTATCCACCTATCCATCTATCCATCTACCCATCTACCCATCTACCCATCTATCCACCTACCCATCTACCCATCTACCCATCTATCCACCTATCCACCTATCCACCTACCCACCTACCCATCTACCCATCTACCCATCTACCCATCTATCCACCTATCCACCTATCCACCTACCCACCTACCCACCTACCCATCTATCCATCTATCCATCTATCCATCTATCCATCTATCCATCTACCCATCTACCCATCTACCCATCTACCCATCTACCCATCTACCCATCTACCCATCTACCCATCTACCCATCTTCCCATCTTCCCATCTACCCATCTACCCATCTACCCATCTACCCATCTACCCATCTACCCATCTACCCATCTATCCATCTATCCATCTATCCATCTACCCATCTACCCATCTATCCATCTACCCATCTACCCATCTACCCATCTATCCACCTATCCACCTACCCACCTACCCACCTATCCATCTATCCATCTATCCATCTATCCATCTATCCATCTATCCATCTATCCATCTATCCACCTACCCATCTACCCATCTACCCATCTATCCATCTTCCCATCTATCCATCTATCCATCTATCCATCTATCCATCTATCCACCTATCCACCTACCCATCTACCCATCTACCCATCTACCCATCTATCCATCTACCCATCTACCCATCTACCCATCTACCCATCTATCCATCTACCCATCTACCCATCTATCCATCTATCCATCTATCCATCTATCCACCTACCCATCTATCCATCTATCCATCTATCCACCTACCCATCTACCCATCTACCCATCTACCCATCTATCCACCTACCCATCTACCCATCTATCCATCTATCCATCTACCCATCTACCCATCTACCCATCTATCCACCTACCCATCTACCCATCTACCCATCTACCCATCTATCCATCTATCCATCTATCCATCTATCCATCTATCCATCTACCCATCTACCCATCTACCCACCTACCCACCTACCCACCTACCCACCTACCCACCTATCCATCTATCCATCTATCCATCTATCCATCTATCCATCTATCCATCTATCCATCTATCCATCTATCCATCTATCCATCTACCCATCTACCCATCTACCCATCTACCCATCTACCCATCTACCCATCTGTCCTGTCTTTCTGTCCCTTTATCCTCTGTCATTTGTCCGTCTGTCCCTCTGGTCTCAGGACGTGCAGAAGCAGCTGTACGGTCCCCTGTGGCGCTCGCGCTTCGGTCACTACGACCTTGTGAACGTAGCGTCGGCTGAGCTCATCTCCCAGGTCAGAGGTCAGAGATCAGAGTCAGTTTGAACCGGTTTAAACCAAAAAAAGTTCTGAAAGCTGTGATGTGTGTGTCAGGTGATCCGACAGGAAGGGAGGTATCCAGTCCGAGCTCCGCTACCGCATTGGAAAGAGTACAGAGACCTGAGGAACCAGGCCTACGGACTACATGTGGAGTAAGGACTGGAACAGGACTGAGGCTGTAGACCCAGGACTGAGGTTGTAGACCCAGGACTGAGGCTGTAGACCCAGGACTGAGGGTGTAGACCCAGGACTGAGGCTGTAGACCCAGGACTGAGGCTGTAGACCCAGGACTGAGGCTGTAGACCCAGGACTGAGGCTGTAGACCCAGGACTGAGGCTGTAGATCCAGGACTGAGGCTATAGACCCCGGACTGAGGCTATAGACCCAGGACTGAGGCTGTAGACCCAGGACTGAGGCTGTAGACCCAGGACTGAGGCTGTAGACCCAGGACTGAGGCTATAGACCCCGGACTGAGGCTATAGACCCAGGACTGAGGCTATAGACCCAGGACTGAGGCTATAGACCCAGGACTGAGGCTATAGACCCAGGACTGAGGCTATAGACCCAGGACTGAGGCTATAGACCCAGGACTGAGGCTATAGACCCAGGACTGAGGCTATAGACCCAGGACTGAGGCTATAGACCCAGGACTGAGGCTGTAGACCCAGGACTGAGGCTGTAGATCCAGGACTGAGGCTGTAGATCCAGGACTGAGGCTGTAGATCCAGGACTGAGGCTGTAGATCCAGGACTGAGGCTGTAGATCCAGGACTGAGGCTGTAGATTCAGGACTGAGGTTGCAAATCCCAGACTGAGGCTGTACACCCTCACAGTTCCCTCCTCTGGTCCAGGACTGGTTCAAACTGGCACCGCCTGCGCAGTGCTCTGAACCCAAAGATGCTGAAGCTGCAGGAGGTGCGGCCGTACGCTGCTGTGATCCAGGAGGTGGTGGACGACCTCCTGCAGAGAGTGGAGGAGCTGAGGAGGAGGAGCCCAGACTGCACTGTGCCCGACATGGCAGGAGAGCTCTACAAGTTTGGCTTCGAAGGTAGGATCAAAGCAGAACTAAAGCAGATCTAAGGCAGGTCTAAAGCAGGACCAAAGTAGGTCTATAGCAGGTCTAAAGCAGGACTAAAGCAGGACTAAAGCGCGACTAAAGCGGGTCTAAAGCGGGTCTAAAGCAGGTCTAAAGTGGGTCTAAAGTGGGTCTAAAGCTGGACTAAAGCGGGACTAAAGCAGCCCTCTCGTACAGGCATCTCCTCGATCCTCTTCGAGACCCGGTTGGGTTGTCTTCAGGAGGAAGTCCCCACAGAGACTCTGAAGTTCATCTCAGCAGTGAACGACATGCTCCTCCTCTCCAACACGGTGGCGCTGTTTCCTCGCTGGACTCGCCGCTTCCTGCCGCACTGGGACCGCTTCGTGAAAGCCTGGGACGACATCTCCACTGTGGGTGAGGAGGTCTTCTGTGGATTTTGGATTCTGTGGGTCTAAGACTATCGATACAAAACAGCATTGTCTCACCCTGGTCTCTCTCTGATGTCTCTCTCTGGTCTCTCTCTCTCTCTGGTCTCTCTCTGGTCTCTTTCTTTGGTCTCTCTCTCTGGTCTGTGTTTCAGCTCGTGGTCTGATCGAGCGGCGGATATCGCAGCTGGACTCTCGCTCTCTCTCAGACGGACTCTATCTGACCTACCTCCTCTGCAACAACACTCTGAGCCGAGAGGAGGTCTTCACCAGCGTTACAGAGCTGCTGCTGGGAGGAGTGGACACGGTGAGACCAGGACTAAGGCAGGACTAAGGCAGGACTAAAGCAGGCCTCAATCAGGCCTCAAGCAGGTCTCAGGCAAGACTAAAGCAGGTCTAAAGCAGGTCTAAAGCAGGTCTATAACAGGTCTAAAGCAGGTCTAAAGCAGGTCTAAAGCAGGTCTAAAGCAGGTCTAAAGCAGGTCTAAAGCAGGTCTAAAGCAGGTCTAAAGCAGGCCTCAATCAGGTCTAAAGCAGGACTATAGCAGGTCTAAAGCAGGTCTAAAGCAGGTCTAAAGCAGGCCTCTAAAGCAGGCCTCAATCAGGCCTCAATCAGGTCTAAAGCAGGACTAATACTGGTAATACTGGAACAGAGTCCTGGTTGGAGGAGTCTGGTCGGGTTGGGTCTGGTCGGGTTTCCGCTCGAGTTCATATTGAGTCTGCTCCTCCGGTTTGGCTGCATTCCTGTTTTGCCAGAACTTGTCTCACATCTGCCTCTGTGCTGTGTGTCTAAACTAGGGCAGTTTAGGGCAGTAAATCTGGATCAAATATGGATCAAATCTGGATTATGTGAGAGATCTTCTTTTCTGAATGCCTTATATCTATCGAAATCTGGTATAGCTTGTTTGTACTTTGAGCCAAAGCACATGATTTGTAACGTCCTGTACCGGCAATAAAAATAATGTTTATTCTGATGGATCGAGGAGAAAGACCAGCTGCGTCTCACTAATGACACTTCATGAAATATATCTGCAGCAACTTCCTATTGGTGAGAAGGACAGGTTACAATAGCTCTGCTATCTCAACGCTGCTTTCAGAAGTGACGACATTAGTCTCTGGTCTCTCTCTGGTCTCTCTCTGGTCTCTCTCTCTGGTCTCTCTCTCTGGTCTCTCTCTCTGGTCTCTCTCTCTGGTCTCTCTCTCTCTGCTCTCCAGTCTCCAGTTCCTGTCTCTAATACAGTTGCTTCTGTCACTCATTTCATGTGTTTCTGGTCTAAGTCACATCTTCAGATTAGTTTTTTCAGACAGAAACGTGACAAAGAGAAACCTCCCTCACTCAGCCGATCAGCTCTCATCCCAAAGAGTCAAATCGTGACTCCCGGGGCTCTTTCTTGCAGGCCGTCACATGTTTTCTTCTCCTCAGACCTCCAACACTCTGTCCTGGGCCCTGTACCACCTCGCTCGGGACCCCAGAGCGCAGCAGCGTCTGTGGGAGGAGGTGAGGAGCGTGTGTGCAGAGGAGAGGCCCTCGCTCCAGGACCTGACCCAGATGCCCTACCTGAAGGCCGTGATTAAAGAGACTCTGAGGTACCAGCCCCACAACGCCCCCTGCAGCTCAGACACACTCACTACACTGTAAACTCATAGTGTTCTGAAACTCTGTAAAAGAGACGAGCCCCCACCTCCACATCATTCTGAGCTAGGTGTTGGTTATAAATTTGTTGTAGACAAAACTTTTGACAATTCAGATATTATGGTCCCAGCTGGATTCATCGGCATATCTGGCAACCTGAGTCAGGGAGAGTGGGAGAGGTTGCAGTACCACTTTTGGCCAGAATAATTCATACTGCTCCTTTTAAGTGTGAATAATTAAAAGTAATGTGTGACTATAGTGAGTGTATTTGAGTGTTCCGACAGAGTGTGACATCACAATAGTGTTAGCTGAATGCACAAGAACATACCTTTTTTTCCTTTTATGGACGTTTGATCCGACAGCGTTAGCTTCGTGCTGTATCGGGGCCGACGTGCTGCTAACATGTTGCTAAGGCAAGCTGGAATAAAGGCATCTGATTGGTCCATCCTCATATGAATAATATCTGGATTTACAAAGACAAACAAAAACACAAGAACCCAGCGATTAAACACCGATTTAAGTGTGACACAAATTGGATATGACTCTAGTAAAGCACTTTCACGTATTTTCAACTTGTCATTTCAATCTGGGACAGTACCACAGCAAATTAAAATTGCTAAACTTTATTTAAATCTGGTGATAAACAGATTTTTTTAATTTATCAAAATGAATTACTGATATTGAAAATGAGATGTTGAAACTTAAAATATGGTTTGATGATAATAAGCTTTCTTTAAATTTAAACAAAACTAAATTAATGCTGTTTGGAAATGTCAATCGGGTCATTTACAAGGAGTAAACATAGAGCATGTAAAGGAAACCACATTTTTAGGAGTCATTATAGATAAAAAGATCAATTGGAAAGCCCATATGCAATACATCCACAACAAAATATCTAAAAGTGTAGCAATACTCAACAAAGTCAAACGTGTTCTGGATCATCCCTCGCATGCTTCACTGTTCACTTGTTTTGCCATATTTCACAAACTCTGCGGAAATATGGGGAAACAACTTCACTTCTACAGTACAGCCTTTGGTCAATCTGCAAAAAAGAGCCAATGCCAGTTATCGAGAACACACCAATCCGCTTTTTATTCATGCTAAACTACTCAAACTAAATGATTTAATATCCCACCAAACTGCACAAGTCATTTATAAAGCATAAAGTAAACAACTACCAGGAAACATTCAAAGGTTTTATTGTGAAAGAGTTTATAATTTAAGAGGAAAATATCAATTCAAAGTGCCTTTTGCTAGAACACCAAAGAAAAGTTTTTGTGTATCTGGTTTAAAACGTTGCCATAATATTTATAATTTCACAAAGTTATTTAAAATACAGTTATTTTGTGGATATCCAACAGAAACATTGTAATATTTATACACAGCACTCCCTTTCGGATATGATTGTATATTTTATCTATTCTTGAGTGAACAAATTGTACATACATTGTACACGTATATGTTTTTCTGTTTTTAAAAAAAAATGTATTTATATTATTTTTTATTGTCCGAACAAAGACTCATTCGTTCAATTGATTACTGAGCTCGACGAGTTTACTTTTACATGTACGTCAGTAGGAGCCAGAGGGAGGGGCCAAACGTCTCCATGAGCACTTCCCTATTGAACGAAATTGAGCTAGCGTGTTAGCATTGTCCGTCTGTGTACAGGCTGTGTGGGTCTCTGCAGTAAATACATTTAAATGGAAGTCATTGAGGACTTGTGTTTTTGAGATGACTGAAACAGATTCTGCTGAGAGTGAAATGGAAATGTAATTTTATGTAATGAAAGTGTAATGTCTGTTTCAAGGAACGTTGTTTTACTGATAAAATGTATCAGAAGCAGTTTCTCACTTGAAATGACAAAAATATTGAAGACACTTTCTACAGTTTATACAAAATGCAACTCAAAGTGCTTGACATTAACAACATAAAACAACAGAGGATCATAGTCTCGGCTAAACAGACTGTAGCCAGAGTATCGGCCTGTCTCACGCTTTCAGGACGCTTGTTCCATAGTTCAGGTCTGGAACACTGCCTCCCTATGCTTAGTCCTGAGTCTGGGCACCAGCAGGAGGCCAGTCCCTGTGCTCCTCAGAGTCCCAGCAGGAGGCCAGTCCCTGTGCTCCTCAGTTTACTTTGGAGCGAGAGACGTCTACAGAAGCAGAGGTGCTTTAAAGTCTATTCTCCACTTGATCCATTGAACCTTTAGCAAAGTGCTCAGATCCATGAGTTGGGACCAAGTGATTTTTAGAATGGGTAAACTACTGTTTGTTTTAAACCACATCTCCATCTTTTACATGTGTGACCTGTTTTCTTCTGTCTACTCTCCAGCAGGTGGATTGCATCGATAATGAGTGTTCAGGAGCTGCATGTATCACAGAGACCCATCTTTAAATCATTCTGTCTGCTGCAGGTTGTATCCCGTGGTTCCAGGAAACGCTCGATATGTGACGGAGAACGATGTGGTTCTGGGAGAATACTGGTTTCCCAAAGAGGTGAAGGCATTTATCATTTAAAGCTCAGGTCTGTAACTTTTAAACCACAGAACTAGAACTCTAATATAATCCATGTCATTAGTTCCTGGCTCTAAAACAGTTCACTTCTATCTATGGTTTTTGCACATGCATGTATTTCTGGCATCTGTAAAGCAAGTCTAAAGACGGTCTAAAACAGGACTAAAGTAGGTCTAAAGCAGGTCTAAAATTGGACTAAAGCAGGTCTAAAATGGGTCTAAAGCAAGTCTAAATCATGTCTAAATCATGTCTAAAGCAGGTCCTAAAGAAAGACTTAAGCAGGACTAAAGAAGGACTAAAGCCAAGTAAATATTCTCTAGATCCAGATATTTAAGGCACAGAGTGAATCTGTCCTGTTGCTGATTGTGTTTTGTTTGTGCAGACTCTGTTCCACCTGTGTCATTACTCGGTCTGCCACAGTCCAGATGAGTTCCCGGACCCAGAGTCCTTCGTGCCTGAGCGCTGGCTGCGGTCTCTGCCAGGGCTGCGGCCTCATCACCCCTACAGCTACATCCCGTTCGGGGTCGGGGTGCGCGCCTGTGTGGGGAAGCGTGTGGCCGAGATGGAGATGTACTTTGCCCTGGCGCGGGTGAGAAACGGCTCCTCGATCTGCTTTACTTCAATAGTGTTCAGTTAAAACGGCTCTTCAATCATTTTCAGTCTATGACACAGAACAACTCCAATGGAGTCGATCTTCGGGCCTATTCTTTTCCTATCGTTTGTAAAGGAACCAATTTAAACAGCTCTTCTTTCTGCTTTTCGTTAGTTTAATTCAGTTTATTTTGTATATCTCTGTATCACAACAGTCTCAGAGGACTTTACAAAGCTGATTTTCCAACACAGATCAGAGAATCAAACAGTTCAAACAAAGGTAATGCAATGATAAAAAACATGGAGCCATTGGTCCATAAGGAGCAGATGACTAATGTGCAGAAATGTTATTGAATGTTGAGTGCCCTGGATCAGCCCCGTCATAGTCACAGTTAAAACAGCTCTTCTACAGCCTTTGCAAAAGTATTTAGCATAGCTTGAACGTTTGCACATTTTCTCATGTTTACAAACATTATATTTTTTACTGAAAGTTCACAGAAGTAACAGACGACTGTGAAGTGAAAGTAAAATGATTCATGATTCTGTTATGCACAAGTATTCATACAGCATGAGATAATACTTTTTAATACCTTCTTTTGGGATTTGCACATCTAGAGAGAGAATGTTTAGCCCATTCCTCTTTACAAAGCAACTCAATCTCTGTCAGATTAGATGGAGAGCATTTGTGAACAGCAGTTTTCAAGTCTTTCCACAGATTTTCAATTGAATTTAGGTCTGGACTTTTTTTCAAACATCTCTCTGCTCTCCTCCAGTTGATGCAGCGATACCAGGTGCTTCCTGAAGAGGGTGCTCCTGCCATTGAGCCAAAAACCCGGACTTTGATGATCCCTGGGTCTGCGGTCAACCTGCGCTTCCTGCCGCGGGCCTGAAGAGGGCGCTGCTACAGCTTTTAAACTTGTAAACAAAACTCAACCCTCACTACCCTTTACAGCAAGGGTACGCAACTTTAGCTTCATAAATGACAAGTAGTTTGTCCACCAGAAAGACTCTTAATGCAAAATGAGACCTCATCATCCTGTCTTAATCTTATAAAACAAGATAAGATAAGACTTAATTAATCTCACACAGGAGAAATTTACATGTCACATTGGCAAGGATAGGAACACTCAAGAATTGTGCAAAAGTAAGAAATGTGCGGCATGTTAATGCAGGATATATTATGTTCAGAAAAAAGTGGCAATTAGAAAGTAGCGCTCCTTCCTACACTGAGGGTGCCTCAGTCTTCCACTGAAGGAGCTCCTCAGCTCCTCTACAGTCCTGTGCAGTGGGTGGGAGGTATTGTTTATGATGGAGGTGACTTTGGCTAGCACCCTCCTGTACCTCCTCCACAGAGTCCAGGGGGCAGCCCAGAGTGGAGCTGGCCCTCCTGACCAGCTTGTTCAGTCTGTTTCTGTCCCGCTCTGTGCTGCCCGGGGACCAGCACATGGCAGCGTAGTAAATGGCTGAGGCTACCACAGAGTCATAAAAAGTCCCGAGCAGAGGCCTGCTCACTCCGAAGGACCTCAGCCTCCTCAGAAGGAAGAGGCGACTTTGGCCCTTCTTGTACAGGGCGTTGGTGTTATGGGACGAGTCCAGTTTATTGTTAATGTGAACACCCAGGTATCAGAAAACATGTTCTTTTGTGTGGGAGAGATCCCAGTGAGTCTCATTCTGACTTTTTGGGCTGAGAGCTGATTGGCTGAGTGAGGGTGGTCCTTAGCCTGGCCTTAGCCATCCGTACACTCCGTTCAATCATCATTTCACTGCATGTAAAGTCTGGGTCTGGTCCCTGTGTTAGCGATTACAATCGGTTGAATTTCGACCGACCAATCAGCGAGCGCGGAAGGCAGGTGTTGTAGTTAGTTGTGGGTGACGTCAAGAGTTTGCGTCGAACAGGAAGGTTGTAGTTTGGATATGGCAAAAAATACGATAGAAAAGTAATCCGGTCTGGTTCTATCAAGAAATTGAAGCCGGAGCAAGAGAAATGTTTAGCAAATGTAATCACTGGAAAAAATTGTGGCGCTACTCCCCACGGGCTCCGTTAGCGGCAAAGGAGATGGCTAGGCTAAATGCTAACAACTCACTCGGGCGCATTACTTACGTGACGGTAAACTCAGATCCAATCGTTTCAATCTGCAAAAGGAGTTAACCCCTCCCACCTGTAAACGGAGCTCAATGGAGCACCTCCAGACCTTAGTATGAAATGTAATTTGTACTATGGTGTGGTACAACCAGGCTAGGTGGTCCTCTCTTTCGCTTTTCTGTCTAAAAAATCTGAGGCCAGATATACATGATGTAAAAACAAGGCCAAGACCAGGGCCGAGACCAAAGTTGAGACCAGGGCCCAGGACAACAAGACTGAGACCTAAAAAATACTTCATGCTACAGCTCACAAAGGTGAAAAATAGTTTAATAGATGTTTGTTTAATCATTGTTGGCACTTGCTGCACTTTAATGTTTTCTAACTTTGTAAACTGCTGAATAAAAATAAATCTTAGAGCAAACGTGGTTCATTGTGTATATGTGGAGGCAATAACTTACTATTGTAGAGAGCATAACAACCTCATAGCAACCTCATAGGAGCCAAGGAATATTATCTCCACTTGAGACCAGAGTTGACCAGGTCTGAACCAGCGGTTTGGGAAAGTGCACCTGAACTGTTGAATTTATTTGTGAACAAAATATTTAAAAGATTAGTTTGAGAATGTCTTCAGAAGAACATGTAGGTTTTGTGGTGACACTGGTCGTTATCATTCTGTCTTTCTTCAAAATGTTCAAACGGTCTAATTTATAAAATGTTTCTTTCTTCCAGAAATAACCAGAATAATCATTTAACTCGATTATAGAAACACAGTAAATACGTTTTGTGGAATTCAAAAAAACTTGGACCAGGATTCAAATGGGTCTAAAACTGTCCAGGGTGAATGTGTGGTCTGAGTAACCAGTTTAAACCAGTTTTGTTTAATGAAGATATAAATAAGATATAATTATTCAATAAGAAAACTGTGAAAAAACGCATCTGCGCATGCGTCAGCCACTTTTGAGCCGGGACCATGGATCTATTATAATAACGGCCGGGACCTGCCCCCACTGGGTGATGTCCTCTGGAGGAAACTCTGATGTTGATACGCTGAAGAAATATGTTCCAACATCCATTCTTCCCGGTCCTATTTTGGACATCAATTGCTTATTTATTTTGCATAATCTATGTATAATTAAATTGCTTTTATTTATTTTTTTCTTATCTCAAATGTCCAAAACATTCATTCAACATTAGCACAGCCATCATGGCAATGTGAATGGAGACAAACAACTGATTAAATAATTCCTTGTGTTTGCTGCTGGATTTGGTGTGTATCTGGCAACCTGAGTCAGGGAGAGTGGGAGAGAGCTACAAAATATTAACTATGACTGCAGTACCACTTTTGGCCAGATTTTTACATAATGCTCCTTATCCCTGGTGTTCAATGAGAATGAGAACGATGTGAATGAATGTGTGCGTCATTCATGCCGCTAGAGGGCGCTCTCTCTCCACGCGGTGTTCCAGTCCCTCCTCTCACAGACAGTCCACGGCCCCGGGCATCACCGCCTCTCCTCCGCATTCAGACAAGTGTCATTCCGCTTGAGCCCTGCCCTCTGCTCTGCACGCTGAGTCCCCGTGTGGATCAACTCAGTGCGGATCCACGGCCTCCGCGACACACCGGGGCCAGGCACCTCCTCAGGCCGACATGCCCGCGTCCTGAGCGGCCACATAGCAGCCGCAGCCACGGTCTCCTCCTCTCTCCTCCGCTCTCCTCCCAAGCGCGCTCCACTTTGACGCAGCATCATGTGAAGCCCAAATCCAGGCCAAAGATGGAGGTACGTGAACGCGCCGCTCACACACATGCACGCGCAGGGCTTTTCCCTCTTTTGTCCAGAGGAACCTGCTCCTCACGGTACCCGATTAAGAAGCACTGCCCTGGGGATGGAGGTGGTGTGGAGGCCGGGGCGGGGACGAGGACTGGGTGCAGCGGGAACAGTGGTATCGATCATGTTCTTGTTCTGGTGGAGTGGGCTCTGGGAAAGCAACAACAAAATGGCAGTGGTTTAATCAATAAATTATCACAAGTTACAGCGGTGTCTGTGATGATCTACAGGACACCGTCTTTGTTCATGTGCACTGAGGGGTTAACGGTTTGCATGTTCTCCCTGTGCCTGATTTGGTTTCCTCTGCACTGATCCATACTTCTATAGAGTCCAGGGTTCTGAGTGTAAGTTGTCGTTCGTCTCTGTTGCCTCTTCATAAACATTTGTGAATTACTGAGGACAGGCCTATGAACAGGTGCCACTCCCTCATCATCACTGTCTGTCGTGAACGGAATCTAATCTGTTTGTAAACCAGTAACATCGTCCTCCGAGATAACAAGTCCATCCTGTTGTAATTTAGGTCGACAGAAAAAAAAAAAACTCCAAACTGACCCTGGTCCTCTGCGTAGTGTTCAGGCAGTGACCAATGCTGCTGGATGTCACCAAATCAAATGGCAACACAAATGAGCGACTCTATCTTTCTTAAGCAGATTATCCAATCACAAAGCAATGTGGCCTGCTTGTGTTTGTGATTACAAATAAATCTGCTTTAGTATCGTGAGCAGAATGGACTTGAGTAGAGACCTGGTGTCCCCGACGTCGCTAGTGTCGATGTAGTCTCTGGTGTCTCTGGTGTCTCCCGTTGTCTCCTGGTGTTCCTGGTGTCTCCGGTTCTCTCTGGTGGTCTCCTGTTGTCACCTGTTGTCTCCTAGTGTCTCTGGTTCCTCCTTTTGTCCCTGGTGTCTCTGGTTCCTCCTTTTGTCCCTAGTGTCTCTGGTGTCTCCTGTTGTCCCTGGTGTCTCCTGTTGTCCCTGGCGTCTCCTTTTGTCCCTGGTGTCTCTGGTGGTGTCCCTCTGGTCTGTCCAAAGGGACTTGGCTCCTGGTTCTCTTTCCTGGTTCTCTCTCCTGGTTGATATGCAGCAGAGGCCTCTCCGTTGGCCTCACAGTCTCAGCTCCAGAGAAAGACTCCTGTAGAACAACAGCTGCTTGGGTCAGATGAGGGAGAGAAGACTATTTTCAAAGAAATGTTAAGAAGAAAAATAATTTGTCAATCTGTACCGACAAAGAACTTGTAGTAGAAGTAGTAGTTGGAGCAGGAGCAGTAGTCATAGTAGTAGCAATAGTAGCAGTAGTAATAGTAGTCGCAGCAGTGCAGGAGGGTCTAAACAGTGTTCATCCCGCTCTCTTTGGACTAGTGCCTCCTATGTGTTTGTTATTTCTTGTTTTGTGTTCTGTTTGCTTCTCTGTTGATGAATGGACTGCTGTTGCGATTTATGACTGTACACCAATACAATGAATTAGATTGAGTGGCAGCAGTTGCAGCAGCTGTAGTAGTAGCAGCTGTAGTAGTAGCTGTAGCAGTAGTAGCAACAGTAGCATTAGTAGTAATGGCAGTAGCAGCAGCAGTAGTAGAAGTATTAGTAGTGTATATAGTGGTGAGGGTCAGGGCTGGTATTTGATTGGCGGCTGTGATAATCCCGCCCTCGTCTGCAAAAATGACACAATTATAATGAGATTGAACTGGATTATAGACCTTTTCCTGTGCTCCTCCTGCAGTGTGCCGTCAAGACAGGACACTGGGCCATAGGGGGCGCTGTGACGTGCTTGTAATGAGTTCAAGTTGGAGCTAACCCACACAGACTCAGTGGTGATTAGAGCACACTCTTGGAGCAGTCTTGGGGTGACTCAGACGGTTGTGTAAGAGCCGCCTTCTCCACGCGTCTGGATTAAACGCCACATATAGCTGCAATTTTAGACACAGTGAAATAAAGCCGTCTTCTCAACCTCTGCTCGTGCGGCTCAGGGCAAGAAGGCTCTAAAGCTACACAATCACAGCAGGGACAGTACTCTGCATATTGACAGTGTAACGAGCCGTGGAGCTGTGTTTGAGTGAGTGAAGCTCTCACCCTCAGAGTTTGTGCTGCTCTTTCCTTAAGTTAGAATGAGTTTATAGTGCTCCCCGAGGAAAAAGAGCTGCTGTGGTCTATTATTATGTGATTTGCTCTGGTCTCTCTCTCTGGTCTCTTGTCTCTCGGGCCTCTTTCTCTGGTCCCTCTCTCTGGTCCCTCTCTCTGGTCCCTCTCTCTGGTCCCTCTCTCTGGTCCCTCTCTCTGGTCCATCTCTCTGGTCTATCTCTCTGGTCTATCCTCTGGTCCATCTCTCTGGTCTATCCTCTGGTCTATCCTCTGGTCGATCCTCTGGTCGATCCTCTGGTCTATCCTCTGGTCTATCCTCTGGTCTATCCTCTGGTCTATCCTCTGGTCTATCCTCTGGTCTATCCTCTGGTCTATCCTCTGGTCTATCCTCTGGTCTATCCTCTGGTCTATCCTCTGGTCTCTCTCTGGTCTCACCCTGGTCATCCTTTTTATTCTGTTTTGGTCTTTCCCGTGGTGAAAAGCTCACACGGGTCCAAACAACACGCCAACCTTTTACGTTGACAACAATTAGATGGAAGGAGCCGTTCTGTTTGTGATGCTACTGTTTCACGCATCCTCCTGACGTCTTGTTCTCGCTGCTGACTGGCTGCGGGGGCCAAGTGGAGGCTGTTGCCATGGTGCTGTGAGCTGCCTTGTGATTGGCTCTGGGTGTCCTCATGAATCCAGCAGACAGGAAGTGGATGAGACTGTTTGTTTGTGCGTCCCCCCCTCACCCTCTCTGAGCTGTCGCTGACCTGAGACTGAGGAGAAAGTGCCTGATCTTCTTCATGAGCAAGACATCTTTAGAAGAATCTGTTTATGTTTGATCAGCACACATACGACACTGCTGCACATCTGAAATAAATAAACAAAGGACTGATGGACTTGGACTTGTGGACTGCTGTCATCAATTGAACAAAAACCTGCAAATCTGTTGTGAGAAAATCCCTAAGACCTGATCTGAACTCAAAAACCTAGGACAAGATTACTATTGCTACTACAACTACCACTGCTGCTGCTGCTACTACTGCTGTGACAAACAACAGACACATTTTTAGCTGTTAGTGCATCACTATTGACTCCATAATGTTAAAACTGTTGGTTGAGGCCAGTGGGGGCGGGTCCCGGCTCCAAAATGTCCATGAGCGCGTGCGCTGACATGCTTGCAATACCCCTCCGGGCCGGTGGGGGTGCACACAAAATAAGAATTACCCAATTCTTTGTTTAGTGTCTTCTTTCCTCTCAAAAACGTTTTTACAGGATGGTCCAAAAGTTGGCTCTTGGCCCAACGCTACGTTCCAGATGTTTGTTGATGCTGAGGGGAGTAAAACATTTTGGACCAGTCTAGTTTAGCCGCTGTGGACTACAGAACGGCAGGGATAGGTGTTAATACGTTCATTAATATTTACAGTCTATGATTGGGGCCCTTTTTTGACCTGGGGGACCCTCGTTGGTCCTCCTTTTTTTTTTTATTATTTAATACCATGTGATTAAAATTCAATTTGATTAATTTGTGTTGTCAAACTGTAGCAAACACCTAAGAGCCATTAGTCTATAGGGAGACTGAGGCTGTAGACCTAGGACTGAGGCTATAGATCCAGGACTGAGTCTGTAAACCCAGGACTAAGGCTGTAGATCCTGGGACCGAGGCCCTTCTCGGCCCTCTTCGGTCCTTCTCGGCCCTCTTCGGTCCTCCTGGGTCCTCCTGGGTCCTCCTGGGTCCTCCTGGGTCCTCCTCAGTCCTCCTCGGTCCTCCTCGGTTCTCCTCGGTCCTCCTCAGTCCTCTTCAGTCCTCTTCAGTCCTCCTGGGTCCTCCTGGGTCCTCCTGGGTCCTCCTGGGTCCTCCTGGGTCCTCCTCAGTCCTCTTCAGTCCTCTTCAGTCCTCCTGGGTCCTCCTCAGTCCACAGATGCTACTGCAGTGTTGTGTCTGTGGAGCAGAGGTCAGAGCGGGACACGAACCCAGACGTTTCATTTATAATGCACAAGAGTTCAACCAACGTCAGTTTGTTACATAAAGAAGAACGAGTCACAGTCTGGTCTCAGTCAGGTCTCTGTCAGGTCTCTGTCAGGTCTCTGTCAGGTCTCTGTCAGGTCTCTGTCAGGTCTCTGTCAGGTCTCTGTCAGGTCTCTGTCAGGTCTCTGTCAGGTCTCTGTCAGGTCTCTGTCAGGTCTCTGTCAGGTCTCTGTCTGGTAACTTAAACTGATCAAACTTGATTTTTGAAGAAGTCTGAGGTTTCCTGCAAATGTGAGGAGCACTAAAAGAACACGCAACACGAGAGCCTCTGGCCACAGACGTGTTCTCACTCATTTTAAATCTCTGATGAGCTGGGAAACAAGTTCAGTCACATCCAAGTATTTAAATGGTTCTCAATGCCTAAGCCAATGGGGGCGTGTCCCGGCTCCAAAAGGTTCATGGACATGCTTGCAATACCACTCCGGGCCGATGGGGGTGCACCCGGAATAATAATTACCCAATTCTTTGTATGGCGTCTTGTATGGCGTCAAATTTATGTGGCTCATGCCAGCTAACGCATGCGCAAATGCGTTTTTTCACATTTTCCTGCCCCGCGGCCATTTTGAAAAAGCCCATAGAAGCCAAAAGTGGTGGCACATTAGTTTGAACGGCGGAGATGGGCGTGACTATGTCCATTTAGCTCAGTTGGTAGAGCATTGGCCTTAGAGCCTGAAGGTCGTGGGTTCGAGCCCACCACAAGACCTACTTCACAACTCCCACTGATGACTGCTGTTGTTGTGTCCTTGGGCAAGACACTTAACCCCACTTTGCCTGAAGCCCCCGCTGAAAGATCAAGTCCCCTGTGAGCTTTTTTATTTTCATGACTATGAAAATTGTATATTCACACATCAAAACTGTGAATTAACTCTTGTGAAATTATTTAAGTACCTAAAAAAAAGAATGAAACAACTGAAAATAGGTCTTATATTCTCGTTTCTTCAAAGTAGCATCTTTTTCTCTGATTACTGCTTCGCACACTCCTGGCATTCTCTTGATGAGCTTCAGGAGGTAGTGACCTGAAATGGTCTTCAACAGTCTTGAAGGAGTTCCCATAGAGGCTTAGCACTTTTTGGCCCTTTCGCCTACACTCTGTGGTCCAGCTCACCCCAAAACCCTTTGGACTGGGTTCAGGTCTGGTGACTGTGGAGGCCAGGTCATCTGGCCCAGCACCATCACTCTCCTTACTGGTCAAATAGCCTTTACACAGCCTGGTGTGGATCTACAGTCAATAGTCATGAAGAGAAAGGAAACTCATTGAATGAGAAAGTGTGTCCAAACCTTTGGTCTGTACTGTATATTTATATGTCTGTACTTGTCTGTACAGCACTTTGCTAAGCCTACGCCGTTTTAAATGTGCTTTACAATTAACAAAAAGCTGGTATCGGTATCAGCTCCAAAAGATGCTTGGTCCGTCGGCTTGTAATGTCCCCCTTGTACCGCTAGATAGGGGTATGTTCTATGGCACATGTTTGATTGACATGTCTCTCGTCAGGTGTGTGTGTGCTCGTGCCCGTCGCCACCCACCTGATCTGACTCCGCCCCCGTTCCTGTCGTTGCCATGGAGACCACGCTGGAGCCCCTGGACCCGGCCCTGGTGAATCCTGTGGTGAAGCCGGAATCGCTGGACCCCTGTGTGGACTCGCAAGGCCGGTACAAGGTGGTCCCCTCTGTGGTCTGCTCCATGTGCTGCCTGTTCGGAGTCATCTACTGCTTCTTTGGTGAGTCCTGGTCTAGTCCTGGTTTAGACCCTACTTTGAACCCTGCTTTGGACCCTGCTTTGGACCCGGCTTTGGCCCCGGCTTTAGACCCTACTTTAGACCTACTTTAGTCCTGCTTCTGTCCTGCTTTGGACCTGTTTTGTAAATGTTTTGGACCTACTTCAGTCCTGTCCCTGTGTGTGCAGGTTACCGCTGCTTCAAAGCCGTGCTGTTCCTGACCGGGCTGATGTTTGGCTCTGTGGTCATCTTCATGCTGTGTTATAAGGAGCGTGTGCTGGACACGCAGCTGAGCGTGGAGGCCGCCGCGGGCATTGGCCTGGGCATCGGCACGCTCTGCGGCTTGGTCACCATGCTGGTGCGCTCCGTGGGGCTCTTCATGATCGGCCTCCTGCTGGGACTGCTGGTTGCCTTGGCAACACTGGTGGGCATGGAGGAGCTGTCCGACACGCCGCCGCGCTCCGTGTGGGTATGTCTTGTCGCCTTCAAGGATAGAAGGAATTATATTTGTAACTTGTGTCCTGTAGCTACTAAAACCTGATGAAAAATAATAAATAATAATTCCATAAACTCAACACAATCAAAATACAGATATCAGCCGCATTGTTATATAAGCTGTATAGAAGTTCTAACAAACAAAAAGGCTTCTAGTACGAATATTATGCTAACTTATCACATTAATCGCACATCAACACATGCACTTCTCCTCAGGCTGGAAACTCTCTTCATTTGAAAAACTTGCCATATTTCAGTTAGGAATCTCTCAGAGTTCCTCTTGGACTCTGTATGCTCTCCGCAGTCCTGGTTTAAAGACCTCTCTCTCTTCAGGTTCCTCTGGGCGTGCTTCTTGGTCTCGGAATGATCTTCGCGGTCCTCACACTCCAGTGGCAGCGTCTCTTCACCACTCTCTCTACGGCGGCGTTTGGAGCCGCCATCATCACCGTGGCGACGGATTACTTTGTCGAGCTGTTTGCGCTGGTGCTTTACGTTGGCGAGCGACTGAAGGCCACACCCGCCGCTCCCGTCTGCTGGGTCACATGGGCCGTTCTGGGGGCGTGGCCTGCACTCACCGCCATCGGGGTCCTCGTGCAGTGGAAGCTCACTGCAGAGGGGTACTCACACACCAAAGGTATGACTGATACTACTGCTAATGCAAATGTTAATATTGCTAATTCTAATACTGCTGCTACTGCGGCTAATGCTACTGCTATTGCCGCTACTGCTATTGTTGTTACTGTTAATGCTACTATAGCTGCTGCTGCTTCTGTTAGACTTTAGTCCAATTTAATTATGTTAAACAAGACCCATGTAAACCCAGGTCCAACTGAGACAAGACCAGCAGAGGCCTTTAAGATCCCAGAAAAACACCTGTGTGTGTTTGAAGCAGATAGGCCACGCCCCATGTGGATCATGTGATGTAGGCCACGCCCCCTCAATGATCATGTAATGTGTTCCGCAGTCATCATTAGTCGTCAACAGCGGCGGATGCAGGTGATGCGGATCCGGCAGCGAGACGACCGCTACCGACACAAGAAGAAGAAAAAGACGGCGAGTGCTGCCATGGCAACCCAGGGAAAGATGGCCGCCGTGGCCGAGCCGGTGTACAGGAGGAAACCCAACCCCATCCGGCGCTACGACACCGACGTGCTGTCACCGGTGAGTCTGGTAGAAAAAAGTTCAGGAATGTAATTAATTCAATTCAATGTGTTCCTATCGCCCTAAATTACAATAGTCACCAACACAGATCAGAGAACTGTTTAGCTTCATAAATAACACATGTAATTGTCTTAGAGTCTTGGAAAAGTAAAATATTGTGAATAAATCACACACAACAGGTTGTTTTCCTTTGTGAGAGAGATCCTTGTGAGTCATTATCTGACTCTTTGAGAGCTGATTGGCTGAGAGAGAGAGTCCTGAAAAAAAAGAGTAAGGAACTAGGATGAGACAGGGTTTAGTTTAAAGCTTCATAGGTCCCTAATTGTTGCTCATCCTGGTCATCTCTTACTCCATTATTGTTGTTCGCAGAGTTACATCCAAAGTTTCCGGGAACGGCAGGTGCAGGCTCAGCCCTTCCCTTCGCGTCTCGTGCTCGACTTGGCCTCTGGACCTCAGCTTCAGGCCTGAACCTGCAGACCTCCTCTCGACCACTTCCAGACCTCCTCCAGACCAACTCCAAGACCCCCTCCCGGATCATCTCCAAGACCACTTCAAGAGTGAAAGTCTAGAGCCCCGTTCACACCGGCTCTACTCTACCACAGATTGTAGAAGTGTTTGCCTTAATGTAGAAAATTGGAGCTAACAAGCAAGAGACCAGAGAGAGACCAGAGAGAGACCAGAGAGAGACCAGAGAGAGACCAGAGAGAGACCAGAGAGAGACCAGAGAGAGACCAGAGAGAGACCAGAGAGAGACCAGAGAGAGACCAGAGAGAGACCAGAGAGAGACCAGAGATGATTTGTGCTTGCGTCTTTGTTTCATGTGGATTGTTCCAGGAATTACAACAAAAATAGCAACAAATTTAGTGAGTTTTTACTGTTTCCATAGCTACCAGGAGAGATGTTTCAGCTGCTCCACCATGTGAAAATTCAGGCTCTTTGCGAAGCTCTCTGATGTCACTTGCAGCCCTGGATACTGTAATGGAAACACAACCAGGGTAGAGTAGAGCCGAGCCGGGCCGCTGGAGACCAGTCTGCGAGAGCGACCAAAGACTGAACAAAGTTTAACAGAAACCTTGGGACCTGAGGCTGATTTTACTACTACCCTGATGCATGGCGAACTAGAACCATGTGTACTGGGACCATGTGCACTAGGACCACGCACACTAGGACTGGGATCTTTCACACTCGCAGGTTGGGTTTGGGACACTGTAAATAGGACTTCTCTGGTGCCATAGGGGGTCTGGCCTCTGGTGCTGTTTGTCTGGTGCTGAGTTTTTTTCGGTGCCTTTTTCAAACTGTGTGAAATAATGAAACAATAAACCACAGGGTCACGGCAGAGATCAGGTTTGAAACGACAGGAATCAGGATTTTATACAGAACCAGCAGAGACTAAAGCAGAGACTAAAGCAGAGACTAAAGCAGAGACTAAAGCAGAGACTAAAGCAGAGACTAAAGCAGAGACTAAAGCAGAGACTAAAGCAGAGACTAAAGCAGAGACTAAAGCAGAGACTAAAGCAGAGACTTAAGCAGAGACTAAAGCAGAGACTAAAGCAGAGACTAAAGCAGAGACTAAAGCAGAGTCAGAATTTATCAAAATCCTGAATTCAAGTCGTTTGAAATCATAGAAACGATATATTTACGTCAACATCTGATTGTGCTGTAAACAGTATTTTAAATAAATATAATAAAAGATGTACTGATGTTGATTTAAATATAATTGTTTCCAGAGCGATGACAGTTTTAACAGATTCTGATATTGAATTTCATTCGTTGAATTTTGTGGTTTATGAATATAATCATAATTTAGAATGTCTAATTTCCTAGTTTACTATTTAAGATTTTTTTTCTTTTATCTATGTTTCTAGATTAAATTATATTTTAAATGTATCAATATTATGTTTTTGTTTATATATTTTTATTTATTTAGTTTTAAATGATTTTTCCAGAATATTAAAGGGATTTTATTTAAAATAAAATAAAAAATCCGTTTTTAAAACTGCAAAATTATGTGACTGAAATTCAACACGTATGAAAAATGGCCATATTTTATACCAGTTTTTTGTTTTTGTTTTTAAACTAAGAAATTGTAAAAAAATGATCTTTTTAACAAAATGTCACTAATGTCTTTGTTCAGCAGCTGGGCGTTTATTCCAACAATATGCTGAAACAGTAGAAACATGTACAGAATGTTCACGGAGTGTTTTGTGGAGGTTCGTCTTCATCGTTTTCCTCTGTGTGTCATATGTTTTGTTTTGATGCTGTTCACAAACCTGTGTTTTATGTGGACCGTGCTTTCAACATGAAATTAACAAAAGCATGTGTCTCCATCGTGTTTCCAGAATGTTCTAAAACTCAGCTATATTTGTGTCTATTCTGTAAAAAATATATGAATAAACACATGACAAATGCAGCAGCAGATAAGTCTGGATCCTTTCTCGTGAGTCCTAACCCTTATAAAATGAGACTTTGTTCAATAACTCTTAAATTACATTAATGTGAACACTACTGATGAAAGTAGTGATGAGTTCTGTCGAGGAGGTTTGAAAGAGAGGTTTTAAGTAATAGTGTAGTTACTTGGCATCTTTGCGCACAGACAACAGCGGTTTGGCGCCCTCTCGTGGACATAGGCTTTTGTGATTTGAAGATTCTGTGTGGATCTGTATCGAGTAGAAACTTCATCAAAACAAAATACAAATCTAATGTACATGCACATGTAGAACCACCTTTGTCCAGGATTTGAGACGTGCTACCATGTGGACACAGACTGAAACTACACGTAAACAAAGGACAAGGTATGATTTTTTTTTTAAATCAGAAAACATGTTTTCTGTAGACTGTATCCTGTTGCAGTCTGTATCTGTTGATTATTATTAAAAACATAAAAATCGGAACCAAATCCTACAAACGTTTGATGATCACAGCAGGAATCACGGCGGAGGTATGTACCGATGTAAAAATATGTCAACGCATCAAACGTGTTACTTTCATAATAATAATCAATGTTTTTATACTCAATATTTTATCTATTTACATCGACAACTTCAAATTAAAAATACAGAAAAGATTATTGCAACGAACTGCAAAATTAGAAAATAATAAACTTTAAATTCAGAAAGTACTTGTAGTTTCCATCTGTGTCCGCCAGAGGGCCAGGAGACCACAGATCCATCCATCCCTCCATTTTCTACCCTTTAATCCATTTCTGGGTCAGGGGGGTGGCAATCAGAGATGCCACCCAAGTCTCATAGCACCAGCCCCTCACTGACCCTCTGCAGGTGGTGCCACAGCTTTGGTCTTTCAGTGGGGGCTTTTGGGCAAAGTGGGGTTAAGTGTCTTGCCCAAGGACACAACGACAGCAGTCATCAGTGGGAGTCGATGGAGAAGGTGCAGAGGTGGGAATTGAACCCACAACCTTCTGGGCTTAAGGCCAATGCTCTACCAACTGAGCTACTGTCGCCCTCCGAGACCACAGATCCCCTCTGATAAACAGGACTACAGTTAATTTAATCATTTTTAATTCTATTGATAAAAAACGCGTTCACTGATCTCTCATTTTCATAAATAGGCAATAGACATTTTAAATGGACATAAATGTAAAACCAAACGGTTGGTTCGCCTATGCCCCGGTCAAAGCTAATACTAAAAGGTCCAAACCAAGCTAGTAAACACAATATTACATGGAAACTCCAAACAGCTGGTTTTATAAATTGTATTATTCCATTTTGTGAAAACTTTAAAATTAAGACACAATACATACAAGGCTTTCCAGATGTTAGCATTAGAATCAGCATTCATTCATTAATTTTCAACCCCTTTATTAGTCCATTTCTGGGTCGGGGTGTGACAAGAGCTGCACCCAATGCTCATAGCACCAGTTCCTCACTGATCCTCTACAGGAAGATGCTGCTACATTATTGGTGCCACAGCCTTGGTGTTTCAGCGGGGGCTTCAGGCAACATGGGGTTAAGTGTCTTGCCCAAGGACACAACAACAGCAGACATTAGTGGGAGCAGTTGGAGCAGGTCCCGTGGTGGGCAATCAGCGTGTAAGCTAATATATGACAAACTGTTACAATTCCACTTTTCAACCTCAGTATTTCAGTCAAACAGACCCGTGTGTCTGTGTCGGTGTTATTCTCACAGATTAAAAACTTAGTGTTTATCTTAAGGAAATTAGTTGTAAACATAAAAAAAAAAAAAAAAAAACACTTGTAAAGACACTTATTCTCACACCATAAAAATGTACTTGTAAAAATAATAAACAGTGGTCCCAGAGCTAGTCTTTCCTCTTCCAAACATTTCCAGAAAACTCCACTGGGGGGCGCCCTTTCACTCCGAGTCCAGACACCTGTAAAAACAAGAGTCTGTTAAAACCAGTGGGGGCGGGTCCCGGCTCAAAAGTGGCCAAAATGATGTGCGCTGACATGCTTGCAATACCACCCCGGGACGATGGGGGTGGACCCAGAATAAGAATTAGCCAATGCTAACATATAACAGACCTCTCGACCTTTGGCTCTTTGGCCAAGGCCAAATGCTGAGGGGGTGAATTTTTTTGGACCACTTTAGTTTACTCGCTGTGAATTTTTGAAGTCTCTCGTTCAAATGAATGGAGTTGCGCCGGCTGATGATTTTTTTCACAATTTTCTTGTGGGCGGGACCACTCGCGGCCATTTTGGATAGCTCCAGTAGGGCACAATTTTTTGACCCATTAGTTAGAACGGTGGAGATAGGCGTGACTACATCCATTATTTTTGACAGTCTATGGTTAAAACTGAAACAAATGAGACTTTATCCTGGGACTTGCTTTCCAATGAAAATGGTATGTATTTGTATAGCACATTGTAAAAGAAACAATACAAGAAAACATTGAACAAATACAGAAGTTTTCTTTTTTGTTACAACCATTAAATACAAAAAAACCAACATACATGAATAGGAAATAGTTCCAAGGGTTCCATTTACAATGGGTAATGGGAGAAAGTTGTCTCCCAGAAAGCCTGTGTTTAATGCAGTTTAGGGTACATAAAACATAATAGGCCAAATGTAGTAATAATAAAATATAGACATGATCCAGTTTGTGTTTTTAAAACCGGTGTTGGCTCTGAGCAGCACCCTCTCTTACCCTGAAGGTGGCGCCGGCGAGGGGCTGCGCGCTGAGCTCTGATTGGCTGAGGCCCACAGATGCAGAGGTTACGTAGAGGTCATTGTACTGAGGTCCTCCAAAGCAACAGGAAGTGGTTTTTGAGACAGGAAGTAACACGGTCTGGAGCCGCACACCTGGAACGCACAGAACCAGGTTTACATCGTTAAACAGAGTTAACTACTGTGATTTTCATAAACACACTCTCTGACTCCAGTTGTTATAACTCAGTTGATAAAGCACCAGCTCTGACACTGAAGGCCTGGGTTCCATTCCCTTCAGGGGCAGCTGCGACTGAGGAAGTACAAACAAGATGGGGAAGCCGGTACAGGACAGGGGGAGGACAAGCACCTACCACAGTGGACCATGTGAGAGACAGATACCAAAGACTGAAGACCTGAAAGACAGAGCTCAGAGTGAAGCACTGTTTGAAAGTCTCCTGGAGAAGGATTGAGGAAGAAGATCACATACATTATCTGACTGAAACACACAACTAAATACGTTTGAACTTTCTATCCATCCATCTTCTTCCCCTTAATCCATTTCTGGGTCTGGGGGGTGGCAGGGGGTCCCTCACTGGTCCTGCTGCAGATGGTGAGTCCACAGGAGGATGGTTGCTCTGTCAGTGTGAGCATAGCCTCGATTTTTCAGCAGGGCTTCAGTCTTAGGTCGTCTCAAGTCATTAGAGCAGATAATGTCGTGTTCCTCTCCCTCGATCCTCCTCCAGGAGACTATCAGACAGTACTTCACTCTGAGCGCACACATCTTGTTTGTACTTCATTAGTCTGTGGTTGAGGTCACAGCTGCCCCTGAAGGGAATTGAACCCAGCCCCCCACTGTCAGTGCAGCTGCTTTACCAATTGAGTCACACAACTGGAGTGTTGTGCAGGGCATTAGGGTTCAGAGGAGTGATCGTATCAACAGGCTTATACCACTGCGCTGTCGAAAGGAACGTTTCAAGAGATCCTTTGTTCCTTCGGCTGTCAGACTGTACAACAGACCTGGATGAGTCTTCTTCGCCTGAATTTCTCCTACAGGGGATCAATAAAGTATCGATCTATCTATCTAAGTTAGGAAAACTCATCCAAATTCAGCTTGGAAAAAAATGGTCTTGGAAATGTTGGTAGCTCTAATGTGATGGTAATGTCTGGTACCAGCGGCGAGGTCTGGTACCAGCAGCGAGGTCTGGTACCAGCAGCGAGGTCTGGTACCAGCAATGGGAGTGGGAGAAGGATTTGAATCCAGCTGAGGATACATCAGCAGTGAGGAATGGGTTTGGGACAATGTTCTAATCCCATGTTGAGAGTTCAAATCTCAGTTGGTAGTTGTTCATCAAGGTTGTGAGTTCTAATCCTGTCCAACAGTCAAACTCCGCTTTGAAACACCCTCTCTCAGTCCCAACAAACATGAAAACACGCAACATTCAAATCAGAATCAAACAGTTTTATTAATCACTGTAGTCGCATTATATTATGCATAACAATATTATGGCACCATTAGCAGCAGTGGAATCAATAGCCTTGGCATCAGAAGCATTAGCAGCAGCAGTAGCATTGGCAGCAGCCGTTACAGAAGCAGTAGCATCAGTCGCAACAGCAGTAGCATCAGTAGCAACAGCAGTAGCAACAGCAGTACAATCAGTAGCAGCAGCAGGAGTAACAGAAGCAGTAGCATCAGTAGCAGCAGTACCTGTGCTTGGATCAATCCTCAGGACTCGCCCCCCATTGAAGCAGGAGACCCAGACCATCCCCTCAGAGTCCACCGTGAGTCCGTCTGGGAGTCCTTCCTCTTCCCTCATCTCGTACACCACTCGCCGAGCAGCTGCAGGAGACAGAACAGTTTAAATCAGAGCCTTCCGCCCGATTCCCCCTGCAGGTGGATCACTGACTTCCTGACGGACAGGAAGCAGCGAGTGCGTCTGGGGAAGAATGTCTCGGACTCTCGGATTATAAACACAGGAGCCCCACAGGGCTGTGTTCTTTCTCCCCTGCTCTTCTCCCTGTACACCAACCACTGCACCTCCAGCCACGACTCCGTGAAGCTGATCAAGTTCGCGGACAACACCACCCTCATTGGACTCATCTCCAACAACGATGAGTCCGCCTACAGGAGGGAGGTGGACCGGCTGGTGTCCTGGTGCAGTGGTAACATCCTGGAACTGAACGCCCAGAAGACAGTGGAGATGATTGTGGACTTCAGGAAGAGCACTGTCCCCCCCCCCCCCCACCCTCCGTGATGGACTCCCCCATCAACTCTGTGGAGTCCTTCCGTTTCCTGGGCACCACCATCACCCAGGACCTCAAGTGGGAGCCGACCATCAGCTCCCTCATCAAGAAGGCCCAGCAGAGGATGTACTTCCTGCGGCAGCTCAGGAAAGCCAAGCTGCCTGCACCGATGTTGGTGCAGTTCTACACGGCCATCATCGAGTCCATCCTCACCTCCTCCGTCACCGTGTGGTTCGCTGGAGCCACAGTCAGGGACAAACAGAGACTACAGCGCATTGTGCGCTCTGCAGAGGAAGTGATCGGCCGCAGCCTTCCATCGCTGCAGGACCTGTAGGTCGCCCGAGCTGAGGCCGGGCTGGTCGTATCACAGCCGACCCCTCTCACCCTGCACATGGACTATTCCAACCACTCCCCTCAGGCAGGAGGCTGCGGTCCATCAGGACTAGAACCTCCCGCCACAAGAACAGTTTCTTCCCCTCTGCTGTTGGACTCTTGAACACTTCTTAACCTGTCCCCCCGCCCTTTATAAAGTCACTTTACTGCCCATCATACGTCACTTTACTTCACTGTACTGCTGACACCTTACATTGTGTGCACCATGTGCACTTGAATATTGTAAATAGTAACTGTAACTCTATTTTAAATTTAAATGTATTCTTTAGAAGTGTTTTTTATTCTTATTTTTATTATCTCTTTTTGACTGTTGCACTGAGCCAAAGCAATTTCCAAGTCTGTGACCTCCTGTTACTTACGTGGCAATAAAAATGATTCTGATTCTGATTTGGACAGAGGGGGCAGGGGTGAGCTTCTGATGTTAGCTACATACCCGGGAGTCCTGTGACCACGTCATAATCAAAGACATCCAGAGTTTTCTTCATACTGTCCACGTAGAAAAAGAGCGAGCCGTCAGACGACCAGTCCAGACCGTTAGAGATGTCCACCTGGAACATCACAGTAAACCTGTCCATTAGAATGTCACAGTGGAACAAGGACATCAAACTGTTACAGGACTGAGACAGAAGGGGCAGAGGAACATGTTTGGGCCAGACCATAGACTAATTATTATGAAATTCCTGATATGATCGTGGATGGATCTAAAAAGAACTCCAGGTCTGTTTCTGCCATTTTGCATAACTTGTCTCCTTTAAGTAGAAGAGAGAACGTTGTTCTGCTCTTCTACCACCAGAGGGATGTGTTGAATGTCTTTACAGGCAAAAGTTTTGTTTTATACAGCAGAAACCAGGTCGTCTTTTGTTCACCAGACTCTAGAACTGTTTGGACAGGATTCAACCTGTTAAGCTTTCACATCAGGTTCATAATGATTGAAGAGATAAAGCAGCGTTTTGTGACACGATCAAAAACAATAGCTGAGGTTTGTACCTGACCAAAGTGTCGCAGCAGCGTCAGCTCTGAGTCCAGAGAAAACAGAGAGCCCTGTTTCCACAAGACTGGAGAGGCCTCAATGTCTCCCATGGTCCCTGCAACACAACCAGGCGTACTGTTACTGCAACACAACCAGACTGTTACAGCAACACAACCAGAAGTACTGTTACTGCAACACAACCAGGCGTACTGTTACTGCAACACAACCAGGCATACTGTTACAAGGCAGTAACAGTATGACAGACAGAGTATCTTCTTCAGACCTGTCTCCACGATGATGGTTCATTAAGCTTGAAAATAACAGACAACCGGCTCCGGTTCCTCTGGATCTCTCATCAGGATCCTCGATGATGGACACGTCCTCTGGTGAATGTTAAGGTGTACTGCTTCTGGTCTGATCCGGTCTGAGGTCCTCACCTGCAAACAGTCGGCCGGTCGGATCCACTTTTCCGTCATTGAAGCGGTTTTGCGGTTTGTCGTTGTCCACGGTAACCAGTGACGTTACCGCTCCTGTCGACCAATTGACAGCTGAGAAACTGCATCCTACTCCAGCCAGGTACCCACCCCCCTGCACCGGCACGGCGAAGCCAACGGTAGAATCTGCCCAAAAGCATCAGTTCAGGACACATATTTCTGACGTATGTTGGACCTACTCTGCTCTGATTGGTCACCTGTACTGAGGGAAGAAGTCTGATTGGTCAAAGCATTCCAGCGGTGGATACTTTTTCCTATGATGTCAACGAACAATAGCGTCTGTTCTGATTCCTCCCACACTGGGCCTTCTCCAATCAGAGCGCGGAGATCCAGCATCGGCTCCACCCTCACAGACGACGTCATGCTTCAGAGGAAGTGTCATTAGAAAAATGCATTAATATTTTACTTTTACAAGACTCTTTCTGTTAGACAGACTACATGTGTTATCTGTAAAAAAGTTCCCTCCCTCACACGTTTTTATTAAACAGCATTACGAAAACATGCACGCACTATCACGTTAGTACGACATGAGAAACGTGGAAGTTTATGTAACACGTGACCTTTCACACTGTTCCACTTGGGACTGCGCGTTTTACTCACGCAGTAGGATCTGGTGCGAACGCCGTGTTGCTGAAAGCGAAAGTTTAACGGGACTGAATCACGAGGTTATTATTTATAGATTTATAATGATAGACTGTGGATAAAGCAGCAGCTGATCCCAGGCTCCCACAGGGAACACTTGCCTGTGCAGAGGAGGGACTTCCTTGGCCCTTGACGCAGCTTGCGTTTTACATATTAAAGCTCGGATACCTAACTTTTTTTTGTTTCACAAATAACACATTTGTTTGTCCAATGGAAAGAGTAAACTTCTGTGGACAAATCAGACATATACATGCTGCAAAACATGTTATATTTCCTGTACACATGTACCCTAGTCGTAGACAGAAAAACATGAAGTGAAAACTAGTGACAGAAGTATCTGTTGCAGAGACAGGAATTACTGACAAAAGGTAAATTGGGTGTGGATTTACGAACTCCAGCTTTAATGCAACATATTACATGTACATTTTATACCATATATGATACAAATTTGTATCAAAACAATTATATATTAAAAGGTATTACATTTGTGTTTGTATTCTATCCCTCCACATTTAAATAATAATCCCAGACACAAAAGTAAAAACATAAAATCTTTAATAAATGTAAACAAATTTCATCAATTATAAAAACGCAAACATTTAAACCATTACCTTGTTCAACAGAAAACTAAAATTATAATAAAGGCACCACATTCAGCGCCACAGTAATTTTCACATCTGTATAAATAAAACAGTGTAAGTTCCATGTTGATCCAAAGCGATAGCGACAGTATAAATGTAAATCCATGGAGACTAGAACATGGGCAGAGTCTGTGGAAAGTGCTTCTGTCGTCTTTAAAAGTGTTTGATTCACACGAGCAGGGGGCTCAGAGCAGCACACAGGCCCCAGACGAGGCGCTCCGTCTGGGGAAGGCTCTGACCGAAGGCCCCCTGTTCACTCCTCCAGGGTCAGGGGCCTGTGCTGTCTGTGTGTCCCCGCTGGTGGAGCTCTGAGCTGGGGCAAGGGCAGAAGGAAGAGGGGTGTCTGTCTGTGTGTCCCCGCTGACAGAGCTCTGAGCTGGGGCAGGGGCAGAGGGAGGAGGTGGGTCTATCTGCTTCGACCGAGAGAAGGAGAGTTTTCTGAAGAGGGACAACTGCAACATAATAGATCCACATCAGAAGAAATTAACACAAAAGGAAGTCTGAGGCGTTCACATTGAGGCAGGGACACACTTCAAATATGATCATGCGTCACCTTTTTGGAGCGTCCTGATTGGCTGTCGGAGCAGCTTTCAGTTGTGCCATTGGTTGGTTGTTCAGTCTCATGGTTTGGCTCCTCCTCTCTGGGCATCTCTTCCTGTTGCGCACCTATTTTAAAGGTTGTGTCGTTAACATCTTAAAAGCACTGTGGCTGCCGGACTCGTCCCGGAATCCGGATTCGTCCGGAAGTTCAGCTTGATCATACACAGCACTAGATCGTATACGGAATCGGGACGGAAGCGGAAGTAAATATAACAAACTACCTCTTCATACCTAAACTTAACCGGCCATTCCCAAAGAATAACCCCAACCCACCCTTAACCCTAACCTTAACCATCTTACTCAGACACCTAACACTTAACCAGTCACCACTAAAGGACTTATTAACTGAACTTCCGGACGAATCCGGTTTCCGCGACAAATCCAGTAGCCACGTGCACTTTTGAATGAAGGCCCTTTGAAACACAGTGTTACCTTTGGGCTCCTGCAAAGTTGACTCCTCTTCTTCAGACTCCTGCACAAACAAAGTCAAGGTCAACCAATGCGGGTTTATTTGTTATTGCACAGTTCATGGACAAGTAAACTCAGAGTGCTTAATAAAACAAGAAAGGAAACATCAACATAAACAATCACACAACCGGGAGGCCAGTCCCTGTGCTCCTCAGAGTCCCAGCAGGGGGCCAGTCCCTGTGCTCCTCAGAGTCAGAGTTGATTCATGTGTACTTTGGTCCATGGAGAGACCAGTGTATGAGAGGGTTTTTCATATTAAACCTCTGTTGTTTCCCCCTCCAGTACATTGCTTCAGTAATTTACCATCTTTGTGAATACACAGATGTCAAACCCACCCCTTCCTGCTCTGGAGTTTCCACGGTTTCGTCTGAACTGTCGTCTGATCTAGACTCTTCAACGTCACACTCTTCATCACCAACCTTCTGTTCAAACATGTTAAAGAGTCAGACATTTTAAATGAAAATAGAACACACATATTTCCATGTCTCTGACCTCTTCCCTCGGCTCCGCTGCTGCGTCCTTTAACAAACATTTAAAATAAACGTTTAAAATAACAAACTAAAAGTGTTGTTTACAAACCTCTTCTTGCGCTGAGTCTTGCTGGTGCCACCTCTGTCAGACAAAAGCGAAACACTCAAATCAAATTAACATGAGGCTCTTCCGTTGTTTTCCCAGATCATTATTTGATAGAGATTAGATTGACAAAACTGACATTCTTCTGTCTCAAAGCCCATTCTACTGGATACCATCATGCAGAGAGGACCGAGAGAGAGAGAGAGGACCGAGAGAGAGAGAGAGGACCGAGAGAGAGAGGACAGAGAGAGAGAGAGTCCAGAGAGACCAGTAAGAGAGATCAGACGTGGGACTTTGTGACAGTTTTTGTTTCATGTGGATTGCTCAATGAAATACAGAGAAATAAGCGCTAAACTAAGACTATATTTTGACTTTTGACGTTTCCGTAGTTACCAGGAGAGATGTGTTGGCTTCTCTCCTCAATGTGAAACTATCGCTCTATGGAACATACTGATGTCACATGACATAAACTTGTAAAAAGGACTGAAACTTTCTTTCATGCAAATATTTATTACAAATATGGGCTTGTTCACACTAAAGGGCACAAAAGTGTGACAAAAGGCCAAAAATTTGATTTTAATAATCAGAAGATATTTTATGTTTTTCATGTCTCCAAACACCTCCTCTGTCCATTAGAAGTTTCTAGAACATAACTGTTTTATACATTAGACAAGTTTCCTGTAGCGGTAGTTTGTTACGTATTTTCAGATGTCCACATTTGATTAAGAGATTCTACTTTTTTACTCAAAGTAGAAACAAAGTGATACTTTCATAAAGTCAACCAATTAAATGTGAAACCAGACCAGATTTTTTTTGTTCTCAAGTTTAATTTTCAGAGAAAAGAGGACCGTCCTCATCACGTCCGTTATACATTTTTCAAGGGTCATTTAATTAATGAATATCTATTTTTTAACGATTCCTTTTATATCAAATGACTTACTTATGTTGTGTTAACCATTTTAATTTTGTGGGATTTCATCTGACGCTTTTTCAGACTGAGGACATTTTATTTTCTGTGTAACTGGCGTCACAGTAGAATGGTCAAATCAGAGGATGATTTGGTCGTTTAAAATGTCGCAAAAAATATATTTGTCAATCTTTCCTTTTGATTTTATCCACACTATCTCTTCAATGTGTCTGTTTGAAATCTTTTTTTCCAATCTATGACAGTAATTTTAGTTTTTGAGTTATAACCTTTTAAAGTCCAGATACTTTAATTGACACTGTACTGTGAACACACTCATATCTGTAGTTTGTGCAGTTCATGAAAAGTTGTGAGGAGTGAAAAGGAACAGCTCTGGTTTCAGCTGCGAGGAATTTGGATCAAAAACAGGAAAAATCAAAACTCACCTTTTTGAATTGGTTTCTTCAGCTGTGGTCAGAAAACTGTTCTTTAATGTGACAGTGTGAAGCAGAGCAGATGAAAAAGTAGAGAGGGCACGAGATGTAAGAGAGAAATGTGGCTTGAAAAAGATTTTATTGCGAAGAGTTTGAAAATCACAGAAAATAGAAAAGATACACAGAAAAGAAAAACAAAAGAAATGTTATTCTTTAAACAAATACAAGAGAGACATTTTTGATCAGAAAGACCATAAAGACAATCTAGAACAGAATATATATATATATGTCTGTGCTTATTTCTTCGAATATATGTTCTGTTGTTTGTTTGTTAAAGTACATTATCACCATAATAATTCTTCAATAAATAAAAAAATTTAACAATAAATTCTTGAATAAATTAAATATAAAAGTGTGTTTTTGCTCATTCCTCTGAACCATGTGACTGAAGATGTTTTGCCGAAAAAATGCAAATAGCGGAATGGATTAATCACAGAATATTTGAGGAACTCTAAAAGAACAAAAAGCTGCAGCCGAGAATCTGTGGATCCCGCGTTTTACTACTTATAGGTTTTTTTAGAAGGTAACCACGGCGATTAACGAGGAATCACTGTAAATACATAATATGCATGATTTTTGTGCTTAATAATTGTTTTTCATCTGAGCGCCAGGTACTGCGGCATCACGTCCTCCCAGAACTCTTCATCTGCGGCCTGCCCTCTGACCCCAGCCCTGCGAGACCTGCTTTTCCTCTGCTCCTCTTCCTCACTGCTTTCATCTTCACTCTCCTCTTCATCACTACTCTCCTCCTCCTTCTCGGACTGACTGCTCTCCTCCTCACTATCCTGCTCCTCCTCGGACTGACTGCTCTCCTCCTCACTATCCTGCTCCTCTTCCTCGGCCTCACTGCTCTCATCCTCCTCCTCTTCGCTTCTATTATCTGTGCTGTCACTTCCCTCCTCCTCTTCCTCACTCTCGGCTTCCTCTTTGGTTTTCCCTGCACTGCTTTTACTCTCCTCATCCTCCTCTTCTTCACTTTCATCCTCCTTCGAAGCTGAACTTTCACTGCCTTCTTCTTCTTCCTCCTCCTCCTCCTCCTCCTCCTCCTCCTCCTCCGTCTCAGATTTCTTTACTGTTGATTCACTTTCGTCTTCATCTGTATCTTCTGACTTATCCGCTGAACCCTCTTCCTCTTCCTCCTCCTCCTCTTCTTCCTCTTCATCTGTAACCTCTGAATTTTTGACAGTCGACTCGCTTTCGTCTTTGTCCGTATCTTCCAAATTTTTCACTGTAGATTCGCTCTCATCTTCAGTAGTGTCAGATTTTTTTGTGGTTGACTGGCTTTCATCTTCTTCCGATTTATTCACCGAACTGTCGCTCTCTCCTTCTTCCTCTTCCCCCTCCTCTTCCTCATCTGTAACGTCCGATTTCTTCACCGTAGACTCGCTCTCCTCTTGGTCAGATTTCTCGATACTTTCACTCTTGTCTTTTTTCGTATGTTGTGATTTCTTGCTCGTTTTGCTCGTGGATCTACTGTCTTGGTCTGACTTTGTAGCTGTGCTTTGGCTTGCCTCCTCTTCCTCCTCTTCCTCCACTTCGCTGACGTCAGCGCTCGTTCGCTGCTCTCTGTCCGGACTGTCGGGGATCACGTTGATGCTGACCGTCGACATTTTGTGGCTAAGACGGCGAACGCTCGGCTCGGTTTGTGTTTCACTTTGTGACGTGATTTCGCGCACTAGTGTAGCTCCTGCCGCCCCCGCCGCCAAAGCTAACGCAGCCCCACCGGCTAGCTTCCCCAAACCGGCCGACGTGCTCTCAGACTCGCTCCCCTGCTCTTTGTTTTTAGACTTTTTAGAAATCTTTTTTTTGGCCGCTTTATTTCTCAGTACTTTCTGTGGCGTTAGCGTGTCTTTAGGTTGAGTTCTGCTCGTCTCAGTGACGCTGCTAAACGCTTTGTCAAGCTTCCGCACACTATCCATTTCACTCTCTGATTCGCTCGTCTTTGCGTTGTCTTTAGACTTTTTCTTGCCTTTGTTGTTTTTAAGTTTAGTTGTGGTAAATTTATGGTCTGCTCTTTGTAGCGCCCCCAAACCGTGTGGTGCGCTCTCCGGTTCACTATTCTGCGCTGAATCTTTAGACTTTTTCCCAGACTTATCATCGCCTTTAGCTTTTGTGATTATCTTTTGTGACTCTTTCTGCAGAGTTCTCAGCGAGATTGTAGATTGACTTTTGGTGTGATTTGTCTCTGTGTTGCTACTGGCCGCTAATGTTAGCTTCTCTGCTTTTTTCCCCGCCTTTCTACGACGTAAATGAGACAAATCGCGTGCGCTACTTTCCGAACTCAAGCGTTGTTTCTCCTTCACCGGCTGCAGCTGTTTTGTAGTTTGCGAACGCGCTCTCTCTTTGGGCTCTTTCTCAGCTTTCCTTTTCGCTTCAGGGTCCTGCCTGTTCTCTTTGCCCATTTTCTGATTAGCACTCTTCGACCCCGGCGAGCTTGCACTGGAGCTTCTGAGTCTCTGGGGTTTAGTGGGCGCACTGGAAGCGGTGGAAGTAGAGTTTTTCTCGTTCCGGAGCTGCTCCTTGTGAAGTTTTGCTTTCTTACCGGGTTTAACTTTCCTCTTTACGAAGGCAGAGAGCAGGAATAGAAATAGGCGCATGCATTAGAGATAAAAAGAAACAGAAGAGAATGGGATGAAGACATAGACAAGAACCCTCATGAATATAATATCTGTGTGAATATTGTAGACTTTCTCCTCAACATTTGGACCAAATGTGTGTTACTGCAGAGAAGTAGTGTTTTTACATTTACCTTCTGCACTGGGGACAGAGTGAGAGTCTTGTCACTGCTATCGGCTTCGTCCATCTGCATCACATGAGTCTGAGGGGAAACAGACATCACAGAACATCACAAACCCAAAGACGCTGAAGGTGAGGAAGCAAACAGGACCTTTCTGAATATTCTTCTCACCACGTTCAGGAAGTCTGTGCTGTCGCCCAAACCAGCCACGCTCTCAGAGTCCGACAAGCTCTCTGCAACACTGCAGGTCTCTCCTGGGACACAAGGACCTGATTTAGATCCTTGATATAGATCTGTTTTAGTCCCTGCTCTAGTCCTGATTTAGACTAGATAAGGACCACCTTTAGTCGCTGCTTTAGACTTGATCTAGACCTGTGTTAGCCCCTGCCCGCGTTAGCCCCTGCCCGCTTTAGTCCCGGATTTAGAATTGCTTTAGAATTGCTTTAGTCCCTGCTTTAGTCCTGGTTTCGACAAAGTTAAACCAGTATTTACAAATACAATTGTGTCCAACAAACTTAACCTTTTTGACTCAGTCAATCACATTGCTGAATATACAGTTTTAAAATGAGGGTGTCCAAAGTATAAAATTCTAACTGATTAAATAAGGTTAACCTTGTTTTCTTAAGCTAATTTTGTCAAAAGAACCAAAAATAAACCATGACTAGAAGTGTCTGCTCAACAAGAGACATTGGTGTCGCATTTCTGCACTCAAAGTAAAGGGTGTGTGTTTTTATCCGTCCCAAAATACCTGTACAACGGAATTATGCAAGAAGTTTAGGAAGAGTGATTTAGTCCAGACTGGAGTCATAGATTCAGGTGAGTGTCAGGCTGTACCGTGATGCTTCTTGCCGCTCTGCACCTTTCTCTTTTCCTCTGAGGGCAATTGCTGTCTCTGATTGGATGACAGGGGCTGGAGAAGCTTCTGATTGGCCGATGGTGGAGGTAGGAGCCCAACAGTAGTTACAGACATGGGAAGACTTTTGAAAATGGATCCAAACTGTTCTGGAGACCTTTCCTGTAAAAACAACAGATCGTATGTCTCAACCAGGTCTAAACCAGGCATAAAGCAGATCTAAATAAGAGACTAAAGCATAGACTTTAACAGGTCTCAAGTACGAAGAAAGCAGGATGAAAGCAGAACTACAGCAGGACTAAAGCAGGTTAGTACCATCTCGCGGCGGCGCACCCGGGCAGACAGGCTCCGCCCCAGGCTGCCGTCGGTCTGGTCGTGGTTTAAATTGCGGTCGTGTTCATACAACTCCACGTAGGGTCGCTCCAGGGGGTCCTCCGTGCTATCATCTTCCTCCAGACTCAACTCGGCCTCAGAGTCCAGCCTGGGCCTCGCCACCACCGCCATGTGACAACCACCACACGACACCTGCGAGAGACAAGTAAGTAAGTAATGTTTATTTATATAGCGCATTCTACAGGCCAAGGTCACCCAAAGCGCTTTAAAATGTTCAGAGTTCAGATATTGTCCCAATCACGCCACACAAGGTGAGGACAAAAGCGAGTCACCAAACACACTGGCGCATCAAAGCCCCCAATCAACACCATCCATTACGTTCATATCTATTGTGCATGTTTTTAGTGGCAGGGAAAACCGGAAAACATGCAAACTCTACTCAGAAAGGCCCAGGATTCGAACCCAGGACCTCCTTGTTGAGAAGCGAGAGTGCTATCCACAAGCACAGAAGGCTTAAACTGGCCTAGCAACACCCGAGAGAGACTGAGAGAGACTGAGAGAACCAGGGAAACACCTGAGGGAGCATGGGAGAGACAGAGTTCAAAAGAGACAGGGAGACTAAGAGCCTGAGAGACAGGGAGTGCCTGGGGGACACCTGGAAGTCTGGACTTACCGTCTGGATGGTGAAACTGAGGAAGCGTGGACACAGCGTGGGCTTGAACTGGTTTGTGAAGTTCTCCTCTCCCAGAGCCAGCTTTCCATGACGGCCGTCCCCAAACGTGTACAGCAAACCACTGTCTGCACACAATGTGTTTGCAGAATGAACCATGTCCGAGAACAGCTAGAGTAGAAGTAGTAGTGGCAGTAGCAGTAGTAGAAGTAGAAGTAGCAGCATCAGTATCAACAGTTGTAGTACCTGTAATCAGAGCAGTGTGGTTCTCTCCACAGCTCACGTCACAAACTCGTCCTTTCCTAAAATGCTCCACGTGTCGCGGGAGTCGAGACTCGAAAATGAAAGTGCCATGTCCCAGCTGTCCGTACTGCCCCAAGCCGAATGTGTACACATCCTCATCTGAAACCCAATACAAGATCTGAGTATTCACTTCAATCCTTCAGGGACGACGAGAGAAAAGAATAAAATTGATGTTTTTGTCCCCTGAAGAAAATGAATCTTTAGTCCTGCTTTAGACAACAGCATCACATGACACTCTCTCCCCAAGCAGTGCAGTATGCTGTGGTGGTTTGTACCTGTCAAGGCCACAGTGTGACCCCCTCCACACGACACCCTCCGCACTGGGTCACTGATGCCCCTCACTCTCTGGGGAAGCCGGTGCCCGCTCAGCTGCTCCGCACTCAGACCCAGTTTACCACAGTCTGTCTCTCCAAACGTGAACAGCTCCCCATCCACTGCAGAGTACAACACAGGTTACTCCTCTCTGGTCTCTCCCCTCTGGTCTCTCCCCTCTGGTCTCTCCCCTCTGGTCTCTCCCCTCTGGTCTCTCCCCTCTGGTCTCTCCCCTCTGGTCTCTCCCCTCTGGTCTCTCCCCTCTGGTCGCTCCCCTCTGGTCGCTCCCCTCTGGCCGCTCCCCTGGACCGACGCAGACTAACCTGTGATGAGAGCGGAGTGGTAGTAGCCGCAGGACACAGATCTGACTCGTCTGCCTACAGTCACCTCCTGAGGTCTGGACACATGGCTCTGTTTGCCCAGACCGATCTGCCCCTCCGAGTTATCGCCCCACATGAACAGCTGCCCGCTCTCTGTAAGACATAAGACCAATTAGTCCTGGTTTAGTCCTGGTTTAGTCCTGGTTTAGTCCTGGTTTAGGGCTTGTTTGGACCCACTTTGGAAATAACAGTCCACCTGCAGCTCAATATGTTTCTTATAGAGCTCTCTACATGTCCTGGTCATTTTTTTGACATTTTAGTGCAAATTTGATAAAATCTCATATTTGAGCCTAAAACTGTTGAGTGGCGCCCTTTTTGGTGGTACTACATTTGAATTTGGTGCCTGGCCTCTCCATTGGCTCTGGACTGCAAAGTGACGTGGAAAGAAAACCAGTGAGAGCAGGTCCCGGCTCAAGAACCTCCATGAGCATAGCGCTGACATGCTTGCAATACCACCCCGGGCCGGTGGGGGTGGACCCAGAAGGAGAATTATCCAATGCTTTTGCCGTCTTCTTTCCTCTCGAAAAAGTCGGCTCTTGGCCCAAAGCTACGTTCCAAATGTGTGTCAAAGCTGAGGGGAGTACCGTATACAATACAATACAATTTATTCTTGTATAGCCCTAGGTCACAACAGAAGTCATCTCAGAGGACTTAACAAAACCATTGAAATCACCAACACAGGTCAGAGAATCAACGGTTAAAACACATGAAAAATATAAAGCACACACAGAAGAAAATGTCCATACATGTTGTAGAATGATAAAGTGTCCTGGATCATCACCAATCCTTTCTGTTGGACACTAACTGTCCAACAAGACAGACATTATTTGGACCACTCTAGTTTAGCCACTGTGGACTTCAGAAGGCACTGGTTAAATCACTACCAGCGGCCATTTTGACAAAGCCCCAAAGAAGGCAAAAGTGATAGGCGTGACTACGTCCGTTAATATTTACAGTCTAAGGTTGAAACCAACCAAGTCTCACACACAACCGTAGCGAGTTTGAGTACTCTGGTGAAATCCAGAGGTTTAAAATTAAATTAGTTCAGGTGTGTAGCTACACATTAGAAATTCTGGTGTGTAAACTATTGCTTTAAGCAGCAATGACAACTGTCTGATTTTTTTTGTGTGGGCTGTGATTGACATGCAAGCTGTTAATCCAGACCAGGCCCAACTCTAAGCCCCCCTTCTCGTCCCCTGGTCCTCCAGGCACCGCCCTTATTAGAGAGAATTTTAGAATGTTCGTGTGGGCAGAGTAAGGCTGGGCACAGGTGTTCAGTTTTCCTTTAAGGAAAGGCAACATCTCTTCCAGATAAATGTAGTGACACCTGTGAGGCTTTATTACTATTGTAATAAAGCCTCACAGGTGTCTCTTCTTGTTGGACCCTAAAGCAGACCTGTGAGTGCGGCCGACGTGTTGGAGCCAGCAGCGAGCACTTTGATTGGTCCGTGAGCGTTGAGCTGGACTCTGTGGAAGGTTGTCCGTTCATCACAGTCTCCAAGGCCCAGCTGTCCCTCACTGTTCCCACCGCTGGAGAAGAGCTGCCCGTCCACTGCACACACAGGACACATTTACACACGTTTGAAAGTGTTGTGTACAAAAGAGGGAATAATACATGAAAATATATCTTTTTATAACACCAAGATTTTTATTGTAATGAACTCTGACCTGTGCAGACAAGTGTGTGGTTCCTCCCACAGGCCACTAGGTGGAGTCGTTCTGGCTTCAGAGCTGGAAGACAGAATATGGATATGTGTTTAAATTCAAACATGCACCAGTATGAATGCTGAG
>OZ035844.1:6312631-6396775 GCA_964034765.1 Knipowitschia caucasica | reverse complement strand
TGAATGATGGGGGTGGGAGGGGCGAATGACACTGACAGCGATAAGTGTAATGACGTTTCACTTCTTACATAAGGCCAATTTCTTGAACATAGAAATGTGAAATAAAATGAATCAATGTTCTTTAGGCTGAATTAAAAGCTGAGGTACGTAACTTTCAGGGCACAACAATGGAATTATGTGAAAAACCCATGTAGTAAGTAAGTAAGTAAGTAAGTAATGTTTATTTATATACCGCCTTTCACAGACAAGGGTCACAAAGCGGTTTACAATTGTTATTATTTTTTTGGGCAATTGTCCTCTCACTCCACACAGAGATGGGAGCGGGGTCGCCAGTACAGGAGGCGCATGCACAGTCCTATTGTACATATTTTTAGTGTCTTCAGTTCCTGGCTATACAGTTGTTTCTATCACTGGTAAAGATGTGACAGACGCCAAACACATACAACATCAGCTTTTTCAGACAGAAAAGGTAAAAAAGAGAGGACCAGCGGCTCTACTCCGAGCTCCTCCCATTTGACTGAACTCCTCACCCTATCTCAAAAGAGAGCGCCTAGCCACTCTGCGGAGGAAGCTAATTTCTGCTTTTACCCACAATCTTGTCATTTGGTCATCAACCAAAGCTCATTGACATTAAGCTTTGTCAACCACAAGTTATTTTCCTAAATATTTCTCAATACAATGAGTTCACAAGAGTTTGGCCATAAAGTGGCACACACTGTGTGAAGAAAAAATAAATATGGCCTGTTGTGGTGTGTACTATTTGATTTGTTCCCAACATTTTACATTGGTGCACAACCAACATGCATGGAAAAAAATGTAGGTACCCGAGCTTTAATTTTGTAAAATTTGGTTGCGCTTAGTCATTTTGACTAATGAACATAATTAGTCAAAATGATAAGCTCCCGGCTCCAGAGGGAAAGTATTTGGTTCAAAGAAGGAGAATGGGGATCGACTTTGTTCACGGGGATCTACCTTGTATCTGAACAAGTCTGAAATCTGCAACAAAACTCGCAGATGTTTCTTTGCGAGTAATGGTGACACCCAGTCAGTCATAGCTGCACCCAGTACACAGAGCACCAGCCCCTCACTGATCCTCCTGCAGGTGATGAGTCCACAGGAGCTGAGATCTTTCAGCGGGGGCTTTGGGCAAAGTGGGGTTAAGTGTCTTGCTCAAGGACACAACGACAGCAGTCATCAGTGGGAGTCGTGAAGTAGGTCTCATGGTGGATTTGAACCTACGACCTTCAGGCCCAAAGGCTGATGCTCTACCAACTGAGCTACTGTCGCCCTAGTATTTAAGTTATCATTTTAGTAAATCACATGTGGCTAAAATATATTGTAGAAAGCTTGTATTGTAATTCACTTTTGGCTCCGGAAAGGCTTCAGGAAGTCTGGGGAGACTCATATGTTAAATAAGGAAGGTCTTGTCATTGTTCCTTGCTCTGTTGCTTCTTCCTTTCCTATCTGCATATGAAGGTGTCTTCTAGTATGAAAGGAGCTTCAGATCTGTTCTGAGCGAGGCCGAGCTGTTGTGCTTAGTCTCTGTCAAGACATTTTCTCCTTGTACTGGGTAACAAGTAAAAGATGAACTATGTCTGTTTGTTGTGTGAGATTTTGTAAGGTTCAACTGTGGTTAAATATCAGCATTAAAACTGCGTCACTGTGCGGGCTGGGGGAGGCGGGCTCACAGGCTGAAGAGCACAAATCCATGCGTTTCACATGAGGCGACATCACCTCTATGCACGAAATGGCTATAATTTGACAAGATTTGAGTGTTTTATAGTGTATCACCCAAATTATTATCACACATGTGCATAGGATGGACTGTGAAAAATGAAGAAAAGCTAAATATGGCACCTTGTAATAAATCACTTGTCCGTCACAAATCTTTAGTTGCCCCGGGCAAGCAGACAACAAGTAATGTCGAGCCCTGCCATAGGTGAGGTAGGGAACGAAGATGGACCGGTAAATCGAGATTGCCTTCGGCTCAGCTCCCTCTTTACCACAACGGTCCGATACGCACACTGCACCGATCCGCCTGTCAATCTCACGCTCCATCCTTCCCTCACTCGTGAACAAGATCTTGAGATACTTGAACTCCTCCACTTGAGTAAGCCAGAGTGAACGAAACCGCCTAGGTTTGGTTCACTCAGTCTCACACATGGGAATTCACTCAATAAGATCATTAAAATGAGCAGCAGAATCATTGGACCGCAGCAAAACCCACTCACAGCCATTTACCATAACAACGTTTTAAGGAAGGAACAGGAAAGGGCCACATCCAGCTTCCCCCCCACCGAAACTCGCCTTTTAAACAGCTGATTTGGAGACCTGCTTTATGTATTCTATATTGCATTTCTGCTTGTTTACTGTATTTATATTTAGATCTTGTGTTTCTGTGTTTTTATTTTTCCCCCACTGGTCTGTAAACAAAGTTCCGTACGGATGAATGAATGAGTTATTTGAATTGAATTCCCTTGAATTGAGGAAGGACCGCTCCACCCACTTGGAGAGGGCAAGGCAGGTGCTGATTCTTATCCCAGGTGCTGATTCTCATCCCAGCTGCTACACACTTGACTGAAAACTGTCCCAGTGCATGTTGCAGGTCCTGGTTTATTTGAGCCAACAGGACAACATCATCCGCAAACAGCAGAAATTAAATCTTGTGGTCTCTCAGAACCAGACCCCCTCCGGCTCCTGGCTGCGCCAAGCAATTCTGTCCGTAAAGACAGTGAACAGAACCGGTGACAAAGCCAACATGCACTGGGAACAGATCTGCCAGCGATGCGAACGCAGCTCTGGCTCCGGTCATACAGGGACCGGACGGCCCCCAGCAGAGGACTCCGGATTCCGTATTCCCGGGAGAACCCCCTCAAAGGACACCCCGGGGAACACGGTCGAACGCCTTCTACAAATCAATGTCCCCCTCCTCCCCCGTGACCTGTGAGAAGCTCTCCCGGAGGAGTGCTTCAGTCCTGCACCGGACCTGTCCATGTTCAGCGGCCACTGGTCCACGTTCTGTAGCTAGCTTAGGTCCTGGATCATTAGCCTGGCCGTCCGGAGGAGCGGATCCCTTTCTCATATGGGTCTCCCTCCCTGTGGGTTTCCCTAGTTCTCCCCAAGGTTTCTCACTTTTTCCCACTGGGTTTTTTAAGAGTTTTTCCTTGTCGATGCAGGAGGGTCTTGTTGGACAGTTAGTGTCCAACAGAAAGGATTGGTGATGATCAGGACACTTTAGCATTCTACAACATGTATGGACATTTTCTTCTGTGTGTGCTTTATATTTTTCATGTGTTTTAACTGTTGATTCTCTGACCTGTGTTGGTGATTTCAATGGTTTTGTTAAGTCCTCTGAGATTACTTCTGTTCCTAGGACTTTAAAAAGAATAAATTGTATTGTATTGTATTATCTGGTGTCACATGCACTGGTGGACACCCTTGTGCTCGAACATGGTGTCTGTGATGGACAAACTGTGACTAGCACAACAACTGAACACCGCTCAAGTTCAGATCAGATCTGATCAGAAAACTACAGAATTTACTTTTAATTTCACTCTTTCTGTTGGGACAAACAAACGTTATTTCATCTGAAATGCATGCACTTCTTAAATACATTTTTCATTGTTATCGTTTGCTCAAAGTATTGAACATGTTACTGTGCTCTAGTTCAAACAGCCAAAATTGGGAACATTGTGGAGTGGATTTACTTTAATACTACTAATAGTACTAATAGTTTACTTCCATTTTCCAGCGCCTAAGTAGCTCTGAAACAGTTGTTGTTTTACAATTGTAATTTTTGTGTTTTATAATTGTTATCGTTCTTGCTTTTATCTACCTGAGATGTTGTGTTCATGGTTTAACACTGGTAAAAATCTACTGGATGAATGCTAACTTTTGAAATACGATGATGCATTTCGCATTTTACTTTGGACTAGAGCAGAGAAAAATGGTCTGAAACAAGCGGCTACTCCACCTTGGGACCTGTCGTGCTCCATCTAGAGGCTACTCCACCTCTGCTGCTGTGACCAGTCCTGCTCCACCCAGAGGCTACTCCACCTCTGCTGCTGTGACCTGAAGGTTGCTACTATTGTTAGCTTTTTAGAATGATCAATTTTATTTTTGCTGCTACTGGACACCTGAATTTCTCCTACAGGGATCAATAAAGTATCTATCTAATGAGATTGGCAGTATGTGTTCTATTACTTTCTGAAGAGTGCTTCTATGGCCTGAAATCGCTTTGGTTTGACCTCAGAGGAAAGGACAGGATGTGATCTTGAACGTACCTTTGACACATGTGGGTTTGCTCACAGTCACTTTGGAGCCCAGACCAAGCTGGCCCCAGTTATTGCTGCCGAACACATACAGCTTCCCATTGTCTGTGGAGGCAAACCACTTCATTAAGAACATGACCTCCACAATCCAGGACCCTTTCTATACAGACAATAGGCACATGTATGAAAACTTGGTTTAGAACTAATTTAGTTCTGGTTTGGACCAGGTGTACCCCTAATTTTTCCTGGTGATAATCATAGTTTACTATAATAATCCTTTTACAATCCTTTCCCCTGGTAGTAGAGTATCTGTAAACTACACTACTGCTAAAATAAAAATTGTGAATAATTATACAAATATTCTAGTAATTATCATTACTCTAAAAGTACGAGTATTCGTACCTGTGATCACAGCCGTGTGCTCGTCTCCACAGGCAACTTTCAGCGGGACGTCGTTCTTCAGCCAAAACTTACTGGGAATGTTGTCTGCAAACTTGCTCTTTCCAAATGTGAAAACGGCTCCAGTTTCTGTCGTGAAAAAGTCAAAATAATTCTCAGTAAAAATGTGTAAGAGTGCTGTGAGTCACTGTTCGAGCTGAGAGATGGTTTTTCACTGAGGTCTGTTTCCTTCACATTATACTTTGTCCTCTCCTTATTCGGACAAACTACAAAGCTATACATTAAAGAAAAGGTACCCAGAATAACATCGCAAGTCTCATGAGGACCGTCATCAGTTATTCACTATAATAAACATTTTGCAAAATTTTACGCAGCCCAAATGCTGATTAACTGGAGACACTCAAGTCTGCATTATAAATATTTGCATAAATAACGAAATGCTTCCGATGACTGCGCGCTGATGCTAACAGCTCAAGCTAACGGTAAAGTTTATGCTAGTAAAGCTAATGTTCGCCCTACGCTGAGCGCGTCGTGCTGCGGTAAAGTAACAAGAACGTAAGTCACCGGGAATCTGGTCCTCGGCCTCTCCAGCCATCTCCCGTAGCGCATTCACTTTAATCCGCTTTTGGTTGGTCATTGTACAATCCTGGAACCCGGATGAACACATTCGGTCTCCATGGCAACGGCCACGTGACATATTCGAAAGAAGCTTAAATGTGATGCATTTCTAAATACATGATCGTAAGCTACATTTAAACTGTTGAGAAGCTATGATCTCAGCCATTTCACAGGTACTTTGACAATGATCCATGTTCCAAAACATCTACATTACTGCAGAACACATGGAAAGGAAATGGCCAAGTGAAATGCTTGAGCTTTTTGTATTCAGATAAGATTTTATCCCAGTGCTGAAATTTCACCAGTATTACAAAAAAAAAAAAAAAGTTCTATTGCTAATGTATATTGTACGTCAGCAGCCAATGAGCAGAATAAACTCCTTCACAATTAAGGGAAGGGGGTCCAGTTGAGATACTAACTAAACCCTATCTGTTCTGACTGCCCTTTATGAAGTAAATAGGGCTTTGATTACATTAACCTCAGTAAAGCACCCTGGATTCAAATTAGCCAATTCATTCTATCATTGACTAACCATTTTATAAGACAGACACAGAAGTTTGTTTAATCAGTTTATTGAAACTGAATACAGCTTAAAGGAATGTAGATCATTCAGCCAGGGTTAATTTGATGGTGTTTCAATACTCTTCTCCATCCTCCTCGTCTCCCTCGACGCTGTCCATGCCCACCTCTTCATAATCCTTCTCCAGAGCTGCCATGTCCTCTCTGGCTTCAGAGAATTCTCCCTCCTCCATGCCCTCACCCACATACCAATGCACAAAGGCCCTCTTGGCGTACATCAGGTCAAACTTGTGATCCAGTCGAGCCCAGGCCTCAGCTATGGCTGTGGTGTTGCTCAACATGCAGACCGCACGCTGTACCTTGGCCAAGTCTCCTCCTGGGACCACGGTGGGTGGCTGGTAGTTGATTCCCACCTTGAAACCTGTGGGACACCAGTCTACAAACTGGATGGAGCGTTTGGTTTTGATGGTAGCAATGGCAGAGTTGACATCTTTGGGAACAACATCTCCACGATACAAGAGACAGCAGGCCATGTATTTACCGTGACGAGGATCACACTTTACCATCTGATTTGCCGGTTCAAAGCAGGCATTTGTGATGTCAGCTACAGACAGCTGCTCATGATAGGCCTTCTCTGCAGAGATGACTGGAGCGTAGGTGGCCAGAGGGAAGTGGATACGAGGGTAGGGCACCAAGTTGGTCTGGAACTCTGTGAGGTCCACGTTTAGAGCTCCATCAAAGCGCAGAGAGGCAGTGATGGAGGACACGATCTGGCCGATCAGCCGGTTCAGGTTAGTGTAAGAGGGGCGTTCGATGTCAAGGTTCCTGCGGCAGATGTCGTAGATTGCTTCATTGTCCACCATGAAGGCACAGTCTGAGTGCTCCAGAGTGGTGTGGGTGGTGAGAATGGAGTTGTACGGCTCAACTACTGCAGTGGACACCTGGGAAACAACAATTAATATATTATACAATGTGATGGTCAAAGAAACACACATTCCCTTCATTATCAAGCTAGTGAGCAGACAGATGTGAGCCACCCAGCCTCTATTTAAATGCATCCTGTAATAAGAGTTTCCATAATGGAGCAAGAAACCCACCTGAGGAGCTGGGTAAACTGCAAACTCCAGCTTGGACTTCTTGCCATAGTCGACAGAGAGGCGCTCCATCAGCAGAGAGGTGAAGCCGGATCCAGTGCCTCCTCCAAATGAGTGGAAGATTAGAAAGCCCTGCAGTCCAGTGCACTGGTCGGCCTGAAGGCAGAGCAAACAGGTCAGAAGCCGACCATCATGTGACAAATCTGCACAGAACCTGTACTCACGAGTTTACGAGTTCTGTCGAGCACAACATCGATGATCTCCTTGCCGACAGTGTAGTGGCCACGGGCGTAGTTGTTTGCAGCGTCCTCCTTCCCAGAGATCAGCTGCTCAGGGTGGAACAGCTGTCGGTAAGTCCCAGTGCGCACCTCATCTGTAAGAACAAGCCAGGTCAAAAACAATTGACAATAAACTTAAAACAAACTACTGCCCAATCACAGGGGGCCTGAAGTAGCTTAACAGTCTTTGAACATTTTACAGACTGACACTAATTTAGTTTGAGCTGTAACGCACGAGAAGAGAACTCTACTACCAAGGAATTGAAAGTTTTTAATTTGGCAGCAACAAACGCCCTTAGTTTTCGTTGACTTACTATAACAGTCCACACTACCCTAATAGTTCTGCACACCTCACCTATAACCGTTGGCTCCAGGTCCACGAACACAGCTCTAGGAACGTGCTTCCCAGCTCCAGTCTCACTGAAGAAGGTGTTGAACGAGTCGTCTCCTCCTCCTCGTATCTTGTCGCTGGGCATCTGGCCGTCCGGCTGGATCCCGTGCTCCAGGCAGTACAGCTCCCAGCAGGCATTGCCCATCTGGACTCCGGCCTGGCCAACATGCATTGAAATACACTCACGCTGGAAAGACAAGGGGCAAAGGTTAAGACTCATTTAAATATTGGTACATAGCACCAATTACTCAGGAAGTTTGTGTGCAGGACAATGGCACACTCGTTGCCCTGTTTCTTTAAGTAAGCCCAAGGCCAGCTGTATATACAGTGAACTAGTGTAATTAATAATGGCATGTTAAGTGAGTGCCAAGAGAAAGAACTGTATAAAAACTAAGTGTTATAATATCAGGAAAGTTTAGAATTTAGAAAACGATCGAAATCTACAAGGAAAGAAGGTACCGTTACCCGATTCAATTTCAACTACACATAGATTAGACCCTGTAGCACCTAAAGTCATAGTTTGGTAAACTTGTGAAGTGAAAAATGCAGAACCAAAATAAACGTTAAAACAGGGGCTGCAAAATGTTAATTCAATGAAGCGCGAACCAAAGTCAATAATCCAACTAATGTTTTGGGACTTAAACATGTGCATGAAAGCTGCCTTAGCGCAAAATGAGAAATTTATGAAGGACAATTGAAAACATTGAAAAGTTGAATACTGCGCTGTCTGAATGTAAACCTTAATGCGTTACGTATAAACTAGTCGGTATATTTAGTGACAAAGGAATTGCAAATTAAACGTCTAGGAATCCAGGCCATGTGCGAAATCTTGATTTTTTTTTGGCTCCATCTTAGGACATTTGGGCGGGAGACTGCACTGAAATGCCGCGTAATGATAAAAAAAAAAAAAAAAAGGCAAGGTCTGAAAGCCGGTTTGAGCCTGTGCAGGATCACTCCCCTCCCAAACAGAGACCCAGACACTAGTAGAGGCAAATCCACTCCACACCGCCAGGGAGGGGGGAACCAGTCCACAATCCAGGCCGGAAAAGGCGCGCCTCCCTCCCCCCCTATATGCGCAAACAGCACGGGGGCCTTTATCGCATGGCGCCTCGTGGTTTCGGTTTAAATCTCTGATCCCCAAATACGCCAATCCAGATCACGCCCAGGTCAGCTGCGTCATTGAAACGATATAGTTATAACTTGCCATAAAGAGTATTTTTGCCAAATCATCACACAGCGCTGCCAGCCTCCTTAAGTAGAATCCATTGTTGAGGCCAGTTTTATAAAAATTATTTCGATATAAATCGAGCCTCTGCCAATCACACAGCGCTGCCAGCCTCTTGCCAACCCACTGACGGGCAGCAAGCGGGCAGTTTAAAAGCAGCAACTTCCTGATAAACAGCGCTTCCTGAAGATCTTAACACCCAGCGCCTCCTCAAGCTCCTGCCTTGGTTCCTGCCCTGGCTCCAGCCCTGGCTCCTGCTCCGCCTACGCCCCATTCACACCATGCTTCTAGCCACCACCAGTGCTTGACCCCCAGGGGATCTGAGATCATCTTCAGCAGCAATGATCTCCCCTCTGCAAGTGTCACTGCCGGGGTCAATGCGCCAAACAAAATTCTTTTTCATCCATTAATGTGTCTGTCTTGGTCTCTTCAGATTGTACAGTATGTATTGGTCCATAAGGAGACCAATGTCCATGAATTTTGAAAAATGTCCATACAGACAGACTGCAACCCACAGAGACTACAACACAGACAAGGCACAGAGAGAGATGCAGTGTTAGCAATGCTAAGCGAATGTCAACAGCTATTAAACCACAGCAGAGGAGAGAGTTGTTGCCGCCGTAGCTCCTCATTAAGGCAGGACTCACACAGATGTGTTGCTCTGACACAGGTGTTACAAAGATGTGTTGCTGTAACTCACAGATGTGTACAGATGGCCCTCCCCGTTCATGGCGATGTAGAGTCCGGTCTTGCTGGACTGAATGGCTACAACTCTCAGTCCCACTGGAATCAGGTTGAACAGAGCTGTGGACAATGGAAATATTAGAATTATTCAAAACCTTTTTAAACTGTGCTAGATATATTTAACAAATTCAGGGGGGAGGGGGGATACAGGTGTTTCTTTTTTCATACACCAGAACATGAGTCAAAGAATAAAGGTTAACAAACTAGTAAACACACAGAATAAACATCATACAGATTAATCATCAGTCATTATCAGTCCTGCCCTGGCTCCTGCTCTGGCTCCAGCCCTAGCTCCTACTCCTGCTCCGCCTACGCCCCATTCACACCATGCTTCTAGCCACCACCAGTGCTTGACCCGGGGATCTGAGATCATCTTCAGCAGCAATGATCTCCCCTCTGCAAGTGTCACTGCCGGGGTCAATGCGCCGGTAGCTAGTCCATTTGATTTCTCCTGTGGTCTTGAGCTTATTTACCTTTCATATAGACATGTATAGTGTAGTTTAACATACATAGACAAATTCGTAATTGTTTTAAATATGCTCACGCAGTAGAATTGAATATGTATTTATAGGACTTATAGGACAACCACAAGATGGCGCTGTTGCTTTCCTTCACTAGCGAGACAAAGGCCGCATCCAAATCCATCCTAATATCTTCTTTTTTATCCTTCCTTTACCTATTATATTACTTTCTATGATACAATCAATAACTTGACCAAACAATTAGTTTGGTGAAGTTAAAGATGTTATAGTAAAGACGAGGTTGATGCTGCTTAGTTCAAAGTAGGTCAGTATAAGTGAGGAGGCTTATCAAGTTGCTTATGTAAGACCACATAGAAATGAAATAAAAAAAGAAACTGCCTTCAATGTGGAGTAAAGAGTGCTCCTTCTTATACATTTTTGGAACGCCCACATGTTGGTTGGCTGAGAAGACATCTTCAAGCTTTTCTAGTGAATAGATCAACTCCAACAATATGAACCTTGGCGTCTCCGTGTTTGCCGACCCCAGAAGTGGACATCTCTGTGATCTCACATGGACGTCCTTCAAACATCACATGTCCATCCTTTCTCAAGGTGGAAACCTGTCGGAGAATGGTCTCACGGTCCCCAGCGCTCTTGAACTCCGCTGTGGTGTCTGTGTGAGAGCGGCAGAGAGTGGAATACTGAGGGTGGTTCCAGGTTTGAGGAGGAGTAGGACATACTTTTCCTTTTGTATTTAGTGAATCATTTGTTTGAAATGTGTTTAGTAGCTACACAGTAGCGACAGTAGCTCAGTTGGTAGAGCATTGGCCTTCAGGCCTGAAGGTCATGGGTTCAATTCCCACCTCTACACCTTCTCCACCGACTCTCCCACTGATGACTGCTGTCGTTGTGTCCTTGGGCAAGACACTTAACCCCACTTTGCCCAAAGCCCCCATTGAAAGATCAAAGCTATGCTCACACTCAGAGAGCAGCCGTCCTCCTGTGGACTCACCACCTGCAGAGGATCAGTGAGGGGCTGGTGCTATGAGACTTGGGTGGCATCTCTGATTGCCACCCCCCTGACCCAGAAATGGATTAAAGGGTAGAAAATGGATGGATGGATGGTGTTTAGTGACATGTTTTATTGCGTGGTCCAATCAGAAGACTGTATTCTGAAGACTAGGAATACAGACACAACGTGAACAGAGCCTATGAATCAGTCTTACAACTGTTACGGATGGAATCACCATGGCAACAAAAACACATTGATTCTCATTCAACTTGTACTGTCTTCTTAATGTCTGTAGTATTTTTATTTATTTATTATGTTTTTGCAACTGAAGAGTGTGTTTGTGTTTTATTTCATCAAGAGACTCTAGACATTCCTGTGTAAACAACAAGTACAGCCAGACAAATCAGACAGACCAGGACCAAAAGGACAATTATCAAGAGTTTCAAGACACGACGGCGCTAACTAGCCTCCATCTTATACAAGAATTGTTGTTAGAAAGCTCTCAGAGGAACAGCACTTGGCTGGTTTAACCCTTTTAAATCAGAATGGTATCAATTTGTTAATGTGAACCAAACTCCTAACACAAAGTTGGGTGTGTTAGAAGGATCGGTACTCGGCCCCATTCTCTTCACACTCGACCTACTGCCGACCTGCTAGACATCAAAAGAAACGTGATATTAACTTCCACTAGTGCCTACGAGAAGGATCTAAAAACTTGCTCATCCTGGTCAACTCTTTCTACATCATACAGTACAGACCAAAAGTTTGGACACACTTTCTCATTAACTCATTGTGTGCCATTGACGCATTAATCCGTCAATTGCCTTTTTCGCTATTTTCACGTTCCCAGATGTCTATTGTATCTAATATGTATGGGGATGACTTGAGACCATATTTTATCGAGCCAGCAGGTGGCAGCATTGCTCTCTGAATGGTTTGAAAACATGTAGGTGCACATGTTGTGCCTCTTTTTTCTCAACTTTCTGGTGATTTCTGGTGATTTCAGTAAAACTTTCCTCTACTCGACGGAGGATTACAGGGGAACAAAAAAAGCTATAAACAAAATTCTTTTTGTTGAGGAAAGTAGACAGTCCATTCTTTTAGAATCTGGTGTCGGATTTCAGATAGTCATAGTACACAATATTCTGTGGGTCTTGAAAAATCAGTAAAAATCATCAGAAATGGCTGGCACTGTGGGAGTACCTGTTCTGAAATAGGCTGGCATTCAATTTTAAATGAGTTTCTTTTCTTTTCATGACTATTGACTGTAGATTCACACCAGGCTGTGTAAGGGCTGTTTGACCAGTAAGGAGAGTGATGGGTGCTGGGCCAGATGACCTGGCCTCCACAGTCCCCGCACCTGAACCCAATCCAAATGGTTTTGGGGTGAGCTGGACCACAGAGTGAAGGCGAAGGGGCAACAAGTGCTAAGCATCTCTGGTAACTCCTTCAAGACTTTTGGAAGACCATTTCAGGTCACTACCTCTTGAAGATCATCAAGAGAATGCCAAGAGTGTGCGAAGCAGTAATCAGAGTAAAAGGTGCTACTTTGAAGAACTTAGATTATAAGACATATTTTCAGTTGTTTCATACTTTTTTTTAGTACGTACATGAGTTAATTCATTGTCTTGATGCCTTCAGTGTGAATCTACAATTTTCATACTCATAAAAATGATAAAACTCTCTGAATGAGGTATGTCCAAACTTTTGGTCTGTACTGTACATGTTTATTATCCATATCTGTGTCACATTCATGGGTTGCATTTCCTTCAGACGGACTTGCGTTAGTGCTGTCGTCTTTGGTGCCGTCCAGCGCTCCGTCTTGCGCCATCTGTAGATAGAATCCTTGTCGACAGAAGAGCCGCGTCACGATTCCTTTCAGCTGCGGTTCTGCAAACGAGAAGAATGTGTTCAGAGCGAGGAACACTATGCATAAAGATAGCGAAACAATCTGTGGAGCCGTGTTTGCGTGAATGAAACTCTTTCCTTTTAAAACATATTTTGGAAAGTCAATATTTCTGTATGTGGAAGAGAAACTTGTAGTAGTACATTATGAAGATATACCTCTTGAAGCTTGTATGTTTTTTTTATCTGCTTTATTTACTGTATGTACACTCAACAAAAATATAAATGAAACACTTTTGTTTTTGCTCCCATTTCCATGAGATGGCCCTGAAGATCTCAAATTCATTCCAGATACACAATATTACCATTTTTCTCAAGCATTGTTCACAAATCTGTCTAAATGTGTGATAGTGAGCACTTATGCTTAGCTGAGATAATCCATCCCACCTCACAGGTGTGCCACATCAAGATGCTGATCTGACATAATGATAAGTGCACAAGTGTGCCTTAGACTGTCTACAATAAAAGGCCACTCTGAAATGTGCAGTTCTGTCTCACAACAAAATGCCACAAGCATTGAGGGAGCGTGCAATTGGCTGACAGCAGGAATGTCAACCGGATCTGTTGCTCGTGCAGTGAATGTTCAATTCTCCACCATAAGCTGTCTCCAAAGGCGTTTCAGAGAATATGGCAGTACATCCAAACAGCCTCGCAACCGCAGACCACGTGTAACCACACCAGCCCAGGACCTCCACATCCAGCAGGTTCACCTCCAAGATTGTCTGAGACCAGCCACCGAGACAGCTGCTGAAACATTGGTTTGCATATAACCAAACAATTTCTGCACAAACTGTCAGAAACCATCTCAGGGAAGTTCAACTGCATGCTCGTCCTCACCGGGGTCTTGGCCTGACTCCAGTTCGTCGCCGTAACAGAATTGAGTGGGCAAATGCTCACATTTGATGGCGTCTGGCACGTTGGAGAGGTGTTCTCTTCACGGATGAATCTGGGTTTGCATTGTTCAGGGCAGATGGCAGACAGTGTGTATGGCGTTGTGTGGGTGAGCGCTTTGCTGATGTCACTGTTGTGGATTGAGTGGCCCATGGTGGTGGTGAGGTATGGTATGGGCAGGCATCTGTTATGGTCGAAGAACACAGGTGCATTTTATTGATGGCATTGTGAATGCAACGAGATACCGTGATTGACCCATTGATTGAGATAGGCCCATTGTTGTGCCATACATCCATGAACATCACCTCATGTTTCAGCAAGATAATGCACGGCCCCATGTTGCAAGGATCTGTACACAATTCTTGGAGTCTTAAAATGTCCCAGTTCTTGCATGGCCATTATTCTCACCGGACATGTCACCCATTGAGCATGTTTGTGATGTGCTTGACCAGTGTATACAACAGCGTGCACCAGTTCCCACTGATATCCAGCAACTTGGCACAGCCATTGAAGAGGAGTGGACCAACATTCCACAGGCCACAATTGACAATCTAATAAACTCTATGTGAAGAAGATGTGTTACACTGTATGAGGCAAATGTGGTCACACCTGATACTGACTGGTTCTGAGTCCCCAGACCCCCAATATGGCAATATAATGCACATTTCAGAGTAGCCTTTTATTGTAGACCGTCTAAGGCACACTTGTGCACTAATCATGATGTCAGATCAGCATCTTAATGTGGCACACCTGTGAGGTGGGATGGTTTATTTCAGCAAAGCAAAAGTGCTCACTATCGCACATTTAGACAGATTTGTGAACAATGTTTGAGAGAACTGGTAGTGTGTTTCTGGAATGTATTTTAGATCTAAGTCCATCTCATGGAAAATGGGAGCAAAAACAAAAGTGTTGCATTTATATTTTGTTTGTACTTGTCTTGTGCACACTGGGGACTTTTGCAAATGTATTCCAATGTGGTTTAACTGCAAATGGCAAATAAATGAATCTCCATCCATCCATCCACCCATTTTCTTCCCCTTAATCCATTTCTGGGTCGGGGGGGTGGCAGTCAGAGTTGCACCCAGTACACATAGCACCAGCCCTTCACTGTTCCTCCTGCAGGTGGTGAGTCCACAGAAGCCTAGATCTTTCAGTGGGGGCTTCAGGCAAAGTGGGGTTAAGTGTCTTGCCCAAGGACACAGCGACAGCAGTCATCAGTGGGAGTCGTGAAGTAGGTCTTACGGTGGTCTCGAACCCATGACCTTCAGGCCCAAAGGCCAATGCTCTACCAACTGAGCCACTGTCGCCCCTATAAATGAATCTGAATCTGATATTCCATCTGTCTCTCACTCTGGTAACGTCTCAAGTCTCTCTCTGGTCTCTCTTTGCTCTCTTTCCCTGGACTCTCTCCCCGGTATCTCTCAATGGTCTCTCTCCCTCGAGTCTCTCTGGTCTCGCTGATCTCTCTCTTTCATCTTTATCTGCTCTCTGATCTCTCCCTGATCTACAGACTCTCTGGTCTCTCTCTCTCTGGTGCCCCTCTGGTTTCTCTTTCTGGTCCCTCCCTCTGGTCTCTGGTCTCTCTCTCTCTGGTTTCTGGTCTCTCCATGGTCTCTGTTTTTTTGAGTTCTGGCAGGATCAGAGCAGTTCCTCCGTCTGTCCCACTGAGGATGTGTGTCTGTCTGTTACCGGGGAGATTCCCAGTGCCTTTGATCTCTCTGCCCCGTCGTCATGGAAACAGCAGTGAGAAGGTATTTCCCCGTCTACAGCCCGAGATACATACACACATATTATACACATGCACACACACACATGCACACACACACACACACACACAAAAATACGTGCACAAACACACACATATGCACACACAAACACACACACACACAAAAACACATGCACAAACACACACACATACACAATCGCAAAGTAATCATTGATCTGGTGTTGTGACTTCCAGACAAGATGACTGTTATCCTGTCTCTGCAGCGCCCCCTGGAGCCTCACATTTCACATACTCACACCAGTTTCAATCTCAATATTGATTTACAACAATGTAATAAAAGATGATCAGTCCTAATGCGATATCTAAATATTTCTAGTAAAGACCTGGGACTTCTGCTAACTCTGACTGTGAGAGCTTCACTCACCCAAACACAGCTCCACAGCTCGTTACACTGTCCTTATGCAAAGTGTTGTCGTTCCTGTGACATAGCTCTTTTCCTGACCCAAATGAAAGCAGCTCTCTCTGGTCTCTCTCTGGTCTCTCTCTGGTCTCTCTCTGGTCTCTCTCTGGTCTCTCTCTGGTCTCTCTCTGGTCTCTCTCTAGTCTCTCTCTGGTCTCTCTCTGGTCTCTCTCTGGTCTCTCTCTGGTCTCTCTCTCTGGTCTCTCTCTGGTCTCTCTCTGTCTCTCTCTGGTCTCTCTCTGGTCTCTCTCTGGTCTCTCTCTGGTCTCTCTCTGTCTCTCTCTGGTCTCTCTCATGGTCTCTCTCTGGTCTCTCTCTGGTCTCCCTCTGGTCTCCCTCTGGTCTCCCTCTGGTCTCCCTCTAGTCTCCCTCTGGTCTCTCTCTGGTCTCTATCTGGTCTCCCTCTGGTCTCCCTCTTGTCTCTCTGGTCTCCCTCTGGTCTCTCTGGTCTCCCTCTGGTCTTTCTCTGGCCCCCCTCTGGTCTCCCTCTGGTCACCTTCTGGTCTCCCTCTGGTCTCCCTCTGGTCTCCCTCTGGTCTCCCTCTGGTCTCCCTCTGGTCACCCTCTGGTCTCCCTCTGGTCTCCCTCTGGTCTCCCTCTGGTCTCTCTTAGGTCTTTTTCTGGCCCCCCTCTGGTCTCCCTCTGGTCGCCCTCTGGTCTCCCTCTGGTCTCCCTCTGGTCTCCCTCTGGTCTCCCTCTGGTCTCCCTCTGATCTCCCTCTGGTCTCCTTCTGGTCTCCTTCTGGTCTCCTTCTGGTCTCCTTCTGGTCTCCTTCTGGTCTCCTTCTGGTCTCCTTCTGGTCTCCCTCTGATCTCCTTCTGGTCTCCTTCTGGTCTCCTTCTGGTCTCCTTCTGGTCTCTCGCTGGTCTCTCTGATCCATCTCTGGTTTCTTTCTGGTCTCTCTGGTCTTTCTGGTCTCTCTCTGGTCTCTCTGTCTTGTCTCTCTCTGTTCTCCCTCTGGTCTCCCTCTGGCCACCCTCTGGCCACCCTCTGGTCTCTCTTTGGTCTCTCTCTGGTCCCTCTGATTTATCTCTGGTCTCATTCTGGTCCCTCTCTGGTCTCTCTGGTCTCTATGGTCTCTCTGGTCTCTCTCTGATCTCCCTCTGGTCTCCCTCTGGTCTTTGTCTGGTCTTTGTCTGGTCTCCCCCTCTGGTCTCCCTCTGGTCTCTCTCTGGTCTCTCATGGTCTCTCTCTGGTCTCTCTCTGGTCTCTCTCTGGTCTCTCTTGTCTCTCTTGTCTCTCTTGTCTACACAGGGAGGTACGCCCGAGTGTACAAGCAACTGTGGCTGCGTAGGTCCAGGGCAACCACCAACGCAAGCAGTGACTGAGTATACACAAGCCTTAACAGTCTTGCATTCACTCAGTATCTAAGTCCTAAACCTCGACTATGACCTCACCTTTGTCCTGGGGTTCGGCTCTGCCCCTAATGCGCCCGCCTCTCTCCACTCGTTCTCTGTCTTCAGCTCGGTGTGAGCGCCCGTAGCTTCTGTCGTCTGGCTCATCTTTCCGTTCTCTGCGCTCTGCGGCGCCCTCTCGCTCCCGGTTATCACGGGATTCGCGGTTTGACTCACGGCGTTCCCTTCCTTCTCTCTCATCTCGTGATTCGGAGTCAAAGTGACGATCTTCACGGCCGCCATCTTTATCTCGTTTGGAGCGGCTTTCTGCTGGACACAAACACATCTTAATAGTTTGTAATACTTGTGTTTTCTGCTGTATTTGCTATTCAAACTGAGAAAGACCAGGGTAGATGAGGAATAATTCGGAAGGAGATAGGTCCTTCCTCTGGACTCCGTTCAATTCCACAAGGTATAGAAACTTTAGAGAGTCAGACCAGGGACCTCACCTCAGAGACCTTTGACACTTTAAGTAGAGGACGTGGCGCTGGATGAAGAAATTTACAGAATCTTTTGCAGGCTGACCCATGTCAGAGGACCTCAGCATGATGGCATCCCTTATGTTTGGTAATGGCCGCATTGACCAGCTCCAGAGACGACCACATATATGATCTGTGCTATGGACATGGCTCTGGTGAGTGGACAATCATCTGAGAGAGATTCTTCACGACAAGGTCTACTTCCAAGGTTGACAGCTCCTGCTACGACATTAGTCCATATTTGACCAGCAAGGTTTCTCTACAGCCCATTTGCAATGGCAAGCCAGCCTCTAAACAGGCTCACTCATAAACTGAATATAATGAAGACAAGCATTGGATTAGAGCAGCTAGCCTTTAGCTTCTAGCCTCTAACTCTTCACTACTGGAGCCACGCGATGTTCGACTATCGAGAGCCAGTACCAGCTAGTGGTTATAATCTCGACTGTTTGGTTCCAATGTAAGTCTTTCACACTCACCATCTCTGCGTTCTCTCTCCCCTCTGCTCCGGTCTCGGCCTCGGCTGTGGTCCCTGCTCCTTTCTTGACTCCTGTCTCTGTCTCTGCTCTTGTCCCGGTCCCTGCTCCGGTCCCTGCTACGATCTCTGCTACGATCTCTGCTTCGGTCTCGGCTCTGGTCTCGGCTGCGGTCTCGGCTGCGGTCTCGGCTGCGGTCTCGGCTGCGGTCTCGGCTGCGGTCTCGACTGCGGTCCCGGCTCCGGTCTCGGCTCCTGTCCCTGCTCCTGTCCCTGCTCCTGTCCCGCTCTCGGCTCCGGTCACGGCCCCTGGAGTGCCTCCTAGCTGGGCTGCGTCGGTCGGAGCGTCTGGGCGGGGGCGGAGAGGGCTCCTGGAGGGGGGAGGAGGAGCGAGACGAGGCAGAGCGGTGACGAGCGGCCGGAGATGAGGACCTCTGGTAGTGAGCAGGAGACACAGACCTAAGCACAGACAGAAGCACATTTCTCTAAAACTTCTTACTGTGTAGTAAGGAGTTAATGGGGACCAAAGCTGGTTGGTCAGATTCTACACTGAGTGTATATTCTCATGGCACTGTACCGACGCGGTGGAGATCTCTGGGCCTTTGCTGCGGTCTTTGGTGAGCTCTTCTTTTGTGTCGGAGGAGGAGACGCACTTCCCGATCGCTCCTCTGATGACACTACACGTTTAGCCTTGTGGGCACTGTCCCATCGATCTCTGAGGGACACAAAACATTGCTATTAAAGCTGGGGTAGATCTACAGATGTAGATCATCCAACAGAAAGAGTCTTCACCGGCGTTTCTCCTTCTTCTCCTTGTGTTTCTCCACCTCCTTCTCACGCTCCTTCTCCTTCACCTTCTCCTCAGACTTCTCCTTGTTCTTGTGTTTGGTTTTGTGCTTCTTCCCACTCACCGGCAGTTCCAGGGGCACCGGTGGAGGGGGGCTGGGGGTGCGGGGTCCCTTCTTCTTACTGTGGGCGCCTTTAGACGACCTGGGACAGCCACAGGAGCTACTTGGGGATCATGTTTTCCTCATACTTCATATGGGTCTCTCATTTGTGGAACATTGTGAACTGTTAATACACTGGAAAGGTGACCAGGGAGAGCCCTCTGTGCAGCTAATTCTCGCAACAAAACAATAATTAATCATATCTTAAACATTGAAGTCAGAATACTCTTTGAATAATTAAGTAAAACTTTTATAAAATAATCAGATCCAAAAGATGAGTTATGAACCACTCATCACAAAGAGGGGATAAAACAGTACACCCCACAAACAGTTGTTTGAGATCCACAGTTTGATTCGACCACTGGGTAAGGTGAAAGATACCCCCAAACAAAAACTTGTGCAGTGTCTAAGCTCACAAGGGGGTACACAGGAATACAGAGAATGGGAACCACTGGACAAGTGCATAGATTTATTTGATTGGAGGTTCGTGAAGCAGGTGTTTGAAGCAGTGTTAGTTCAGTGTAGTGTTTCACCTCTCGGTGCCCGGAGACACCGCTGCTGCTGCTGCCTTCTTCTCCTTCTTTCCTGAGCCGGAGGTCTTGGCGCTGCCTTTGTGTTTGGGAGAAGAACTGGGCTTTCTGTGGGGAGAGTCTTTCGACCGGATTGGCTCAGGAGACTCCTGCAGAGCAGAGAAACAGCCTCCAATGAGTAAAAGTTAAAACTGTCTCCATTGACAGTCAGATTGAGTCCATGAGTGCGTTTACAAGGCAGAAGAAAATATGGAGTGCACTAAAAAAAAACAAATCTTGTTGCTTCAAACCAGTCTGACCACTGTAAGATCTGGTCCCCATGGATTTTCCCTGTGGTTTTAAATCTGCTGGCCTCATCGAAGTAGAATCCAGTCTTTCACCTTGCTCGGCCCTGCGCTCCGACTCTTCCCTCCGCCCTCCTCCTTCTTGCAGACCATCTCGTCTCTCTTGTCCTGGTTCTCCTGCTCCAGCTTTAGCAGTTCTCTCTGGATCTTCTGCCTCTTCATCTCCAGGGACAGCTCGTAGTCGTAGTCCCCGATGTCGGAGTCTTAACACAGAATGTTGATAAAGCTTGTTCAAAGCAAAGGAGTATGAGCCGTTTATTTGCATAGAGCAATAATCTATCCTTATGTTTGTCCTATAATTCAAACCTAAAATAAGTGAATCATTGAGTGCATGACTTTAGACCAGCTTTTCAGAGGGTCGTATTTCACTGCATTATGAGGTCAGTTTCAACAGTAAAAAAAACCCCATTATATATAAAATCACTAATACTTATAAAACCCATGTCTCCTCATAGACCTAATTTGGGATCAAACTCTGGTAATTTGCCTGGACTATCTCTCTCAGACTTGAATCAGACAGGCGACTCACCTTCTCTGCTCTGCTCCCACTCGGGAGCCTCTTCGTCGCTGTTGGGAGTTCTCTCTTTAGTGATTTTAATGTCTTCTTTTTCTCTGTGTCTTCCTCTGGACGAGTCTCTCTGCATCAACGCAATCACATTTAAACTTAATTCCACATTCTCTGCATCATATGGTCTCCATATGTTTTCTGCTTCTGTCACATCCTACGACATGAATATTAATAAAAGAGTGTTAAATGGTGGGACTCACTCTGGTTGTGGCGGTTGGAGGTTCGTCTGCGTCACGTTTCACATTCTCTGAGTCCACATCTTGTCTCTTGTTTTTCATCCTCTCGCGCAGATCTCCGGTGGGCCTCTCCGCAGACCTGGTGGGTCAAAAAGTTCTCATTAGCTAGCACAGGCTTGTGATGGGTTTACGGCTGTGTGCTTTTCTCACAGACTGAAGCTGAATTTGCCGCGCGGCTGAGGTCCATGTGTGTAACGGCACGTGGTTCCGTAGCTGCAGCTTCCGGTTTTCAGCCAATTTCTACACTGACTCTGCAACAGTAAAATGACAGGTCTAAAACATGACTAATGCAGGATTAAAGCAGGTCTAAAACAGGACTAAAGAAGTTCTAAAACAGATCTAAAGCAGGACTAAAGCAGTTCTAAAACAGGACTAAAGCAGGACTAAAGCAGGACTAAAGCAGGACTAAAGCAGGACTAAAGCAGGACTAAAGCAGGACTAAAGCAGGACTAAAGCAGGACTTAAGCAGGACTTAAGCAGGACTTAAGCAGGACTTAAGCAGGACTTAAGCAGGACTTAAGCAGGACTTAAGCAGGACTTAAGCAGGACTTAAGCAGGACTTAAGCAGGACTTAAGCAGGACTTAAGCAGGACTTAAGCAGGACTTAAGCAGGACTTAAGCAGGACTAAAGCAGGACTAAAGTAAGTCTAAAGCAGGACTAAAGTAGGTCTGGTCTTTGGTCTGATCTCTCATCTCTGTTCTTGGGTCTGGTCTAGTCTAGTCTAGTCTAGTCTAGTCTAGTCTAGTCTGGTCTGGTCTGGTCTGGTCTGGTCTGGTCTTAGGTCTAGCAGTAGGGCCATCTGTACTCTGTCGCAGGCTTTCAAAGTGAGTGTCTGGAAAAGCAATGTTTCAGCCTTTTCCCTCTGGCCGACGATATTGTTGGCTGAAATGCAGGACATGGATATGATAACAGCTTCTTTCCATAAGCTGTTGTATCCATGTTCTTGCTGATGCACACTGGTGACTTTTGCCCATGTATTCCAATGTGGGTTTACTGCAAATGGTAAGTAAACTGAATCTGAATCTGTCTCTGGTCTTCTGGCTACACTCTCTTGTTATCTGGTCTGATCTGAGGTCTATGGTAAGTAAGTAAGTAATCTTTATTTATATACCGCCTTTCGCAGACCAGAGTCACAAAGCGGTTTATACGTGTTATTTTTTGGGCATTTGTCCTCTCACTCCACACAGAGATGGGAGCGGGGTCGCCAGTACAGGAGGCGCATGCCAGACCTATTGTACATATGGTCTCACCTCGGCAGCAGGGCCCGCCGTACTGGGTCCCAGCCTTTCAAACACACTGGGGCGCCTGGAGGAGGGAGGGAGGGGTGCGGAGCTGCTTGAGTCTGAAATGGTCTTTGAATTCTCCACTGTGACTTTCCGCCTGATCTTGGACATTCTGCAGAGCTGCAATTAAAAACACCGAGAAGCTATTAGAACTGCAGATAGAAACACAATCAAAGGAGGTCCACAATGTCTTCCACTGAGGTCCATGATGCCTCGTTACATGATCATCTATAACTAAACAGTTTTTTCAGTTTATATGTAAATATGAAATACCATTTTGAGATATCTGAAGGAATATAGCTTTGTAATGTCTATTCTACATATTTTTAATATGCTGTATTAATGCATATGTTTTTGAGGACCCACGGGAGAGAAGGGAGTGTACCACCTGTTATCATGGTTAAGAATTATGACAGCCAGGAGCATTTTCAGGTAATCATCGTGGTATCGAACGAAGTCTATTCACTAGTATCGACAGGCACTTTCAAAGTGGTGACGACAGAGTAACAAAAGCAGTGTAACGGTCATACTTGATATATCACAAACTATATCAACTACATTAAAACCATCTACAGGTAAATATACAACTGAGAGATTTACATTGGAATCTCACTGCTGTGCCTGATGTTCAGTCAGTGAGAATATATTATTGCATTCTTTAGTTGGCCTTAAGTCGAGGAAGTTCAAAATTATGCCAATATAAGAACACACAATATAAAGTTTCTAACAAAGTGAGGAAACTCATTCATTGGAACTCACACCTGCTCAAAACAACTATTGTCAACAGAGCACAACACCTGTTATTTGCTTTATTACGACATATACAACTTCATTACCAAACTACTTATACCTATTAATACTTGTAACAAATGATTAGTGTTCTTGTTAAGTAGACATAACAGCGTTTAGACCTACAAAGACAGCTTTAAACGTTAGAATTATCGCTGGTGGTGCTAACAGGCTAACGGCTAATTCCATCAGTTGGGCACAACGCGGCGGGTGTTACCGGCCACACAAAGCCTGGAATAAACACAGAGACCCGGGCACAGCTCACCCAGGATCAGTATTCGGTCGTGCATCGACTTAAGTCTGGCTGTGGGTCCGTTTTGTGCAGAAAAGAAGCCGTTATAGGATAAGATCTCACGATTCACGAGCCGCGCCGAGGTCCAACATGGCGGCGCTGTGACGTCATTGTAAAAATTATACGAATAAAATAAAGCGAAAACTAAATAGATTAAAATGTACAATTTAAAGCTTGGGTACCTAACGTTTTTATTCATAAATAAAATGTAGGCCTAGTGTGTCCAACAGTTCACAACCTGTTCATCTATTGTGTAAGAAAGAGCCCTGGAAGTCACAATTTGACTCTAAAGGCTGAGGACTGATTAGTGATCTAAAGATGTGACAGAGACCGAAAATACATGATGTGAAAACTGGTGATGGAAGCAACTACCCAAGCTTAAAATATTTTTTAAAAAGGCACCGGCATTAAATTAATACATGTAATTAAATAAATGGGAAGTAAAAAGGTAAACACGGTAAAAATAGAGGCAATAAATAAACAAAAAAAACACAATACATACTCGCTGTCCTTTCTTTCTGATTGCTATTTTCACACTCGTTACAATAATGAATACTGATGACGTCATTGATAGCCGTGTGATTTCAGTGAGACCACACCACGTCTCTTGATGCTGTTCATATATATTTTTTTCATAGTCTTAATTGTTATGCTTTCCTTTGGTCTAGTGTCTAGATTGGAAGCCTCTTGAATGTACACAAAACTCAGTTCTATGTCTATCGAAAACTTATAAGCTGAATGTCTGTATATATGTATAATATATGTAAATATAAAATAACATTTTAAATAAAAGAGATCAAACCACATCATTACTTACCTCTACCTCCAGATGGGAGTGTTGCTCACCCTCATCATCAAGAATACCTCTCACAACAAATGCTTTTATTTTCTACTTTCTCCTATAAAAAAAACCAATATTAGTATTAGATAGCAATATGGCCTACGTGCAGGACTGTACAAGGACTCTACAAGGACTCCATGTTATGACTATGATGTGACTGTCTCTTTGTGACACGTATGTCTTTCGATGTGTGACGTGACAATGACTATATAAACTGTGTACTGCCTTTATTCTGTCTGAGGGAAAGAAACAGAGTAAAACAGTGGAACTTGAGAGCAACTTAAATAAACTTCCAGAGTTTGGCACACCACGATCCGTCTCTGTCTGCTAAATCCTTACAGATTTGGTGGAGAATGCGCGGCTCGGTTTGTGCCATTCTCTGGATTGTTTTGAGGGAGCTTGCTCTGTTTCTTTTCCTCTGCGTGAGAGATCGGCATGCTGTGTCTGGGAGCGGAGATTCCAGCAGGCTGGAAGAGCTGTTCCTGGATGCTTCTTGTCGCTTCTGTCACTTTTGTTTTTTAAATTGAAGATTCCGACGCGGAAAAGAGTTGGCAGACCTCTCGGACAGTCCTTGGAACCGGTTTGACAAGAATAAGGTAAGCAGACACCTTTTTTAATATGTAAAGTCTGCATAATTGGATATTAGCTAAATTTTGGTGTGTTTTTTGGGGTCTGTCAAACTCTCTAAATTGTATTTTGAAGAAGTCTCGGGGTTAAAGTCCCTTTGAGCCTCGGGGTTAAAGTCCCTTTGAGAAAGTCTCGGGGTTAAAGTCCCTTTGAGCCTCGGGGTTAAAGTCCCTTTGAGAAAGTCTCGGGGTTAAAGTCCCTTTGAGAAAAGCCTCGGGGTTAAAGTCCCTTTGAGAAGAAGCTTCAGGGTTAAAGTCCCTTTGAGAGAAACCATGGTGAATTAAAAGTAATTATAAAAAGGGAAACGTTAAACACTAAAGAGTGCCTTTTGTTACTAGTGTGGAAAGTGATCACTTCTAGATTTGGATGACAAAAGTATAAAGAACAACATAAGTTATATTCGCTTAACAAAGTAATCTTGAAAGTTCTTCTTCTGTATCTTTCTGCCTGTGTGTGCGCGTCTGTGTGAAAGGAACCCCCCCCGCCCTCGCTGCTGCTGAGCTGCTGCTCTGATTTAAAGGGGAGCTACTGCTTTAGGAATTTGGCTTTTCATAGTAGTTATTCCGTTAAATTTGCTAAATTTGCCATTTGAACATTGTGTTAGACACAGTTAAACGTTTTTAAACACCATTAGGGAATAGAAGTTTTGAATTAGTATGTTTTTGAAACCCAAAGATTAGTACAAAAAGCTTTGCTTTTCTTTTTAAATCTGCTGCTTATTTTGTGAGTCCATTATTGTATCTCTGATATATTTCATAGCTGTTTGTGAGAATTTTTTCATGTATTTTTTATTTTAGTTACAAAAGCCGTTTTTCAAACATTTAAATTAGAATCTGTTAAAAGTGATTAATGATTGTAGACTTCGTCTAAAAAAGAAAGAGGGAATTAGGCTGTAAAAGTATTATATTATTAAGTTAAACTACCCAATTCACCCAATTCACATTCAAGTGGTGACTTTTGTTTTTGTTTTGACTACACGCGTGACCTTGCTGCTGCTCAGAGACATGAGGAGGCAGCTCCGACGCACAATTGAGTTTTATTGAACCAAATCCAGTTTAGCTGGAGCTAAATCTTTTGTTTGATTTCAAGTTTTGTTTTAAATGTTTTTACAAATTAATGTTCATTTTTATAGAGATTTTTCATAATTTCATTTCATGGCGTCTTTCAAGAAACCCAAGGACGCATAGATAATTAATCACACAGTACAAAAGTATATAATACATGTTTTAAAGTTTAAAAGGTTGTTTGTTTTGAGTATAATTGTTGTTTTGATAACTTCTTTAGTTTCTGGTTTTAAAATGTCATCATTAGTAAGAGAATAAGTAATCTTTATTTACATAGCGCTTGGGAAAGCCAGAGCGCTCAAATTGTTTTGACTTCAGAGAGAAAAACAATCTCATTCGCATACTGATATCTATTGTTTTTTTAAATTGGCTGTTTCAAGGATTGTTTTTCAGACTCTGGCACACTGTGGGAGAGGTCACTGCTGGACACTGGACAGCGCAAAGCCCACCCAGCCACAGGTCACAGATCAAAGAGCAAAAGGAAATGCCACCTCCTTGCCCCTCCCCACGCCACTCCAGAGATGAGTGGGTGTGAGAGAGACCGGGGCATGAAAGAGAGGTATCTGGAGACGTGATGGTGGAGCGTCAGGGAAAGACCTAGAGGGAGTTGAAAGTGTGTCCAGTTGGTTTACATCACCACAGTGTGACCTTTGAGACCTACAGGTGGTTCGTGGAGTCTGGAGAGACAACCCCAAAATTCATATACACACACACACACACACACATACACACACATACACTCACACATTCACATTTACATATAGATACATGAAAAAGCAGAACATGAGGAAAAAAGCATTTTAAAAGTTTACTCCAATGTAAACACATATTTTTAATTGTCTATCACTTGAATCTTTGTTGAATCAGTATTTTTTGAGACCAGAAATGTTCATTTGAATTCTATATTGTCATGGACATAATTGACGTCTGTCCTGACACTTTTGATTTGTTGATTTTGTACTGTGTGAAGTAATTACATTGATTAGAATTAGATCTGATAAAAACACAAATTAGAGAAGTAAACTGAATCATTGCGCTTGCCTTTTGTCTAAGGGACATTTGCAACAGCATGAATAGAAATTGTGTTCAAGTAGAATCAAAGTGACTTAACCATAGAAAGTAACTATTGCATCACAAGCTGTGTACAGGAACTGAGACTGCACCATTGACCAGAAGTGCATCCCAAGTGACCTGATGTGCTTCAACTGAAAAGACTGTATCTGGAGATCTGATGTGCATCTGGAGACCAAAACTATGGCTTGGACCCTACTGATGTCCAAGATGACCTGACCTGATGACGACTGAGACTCACCCTCAGAGGACCCTGAGGACCTGAGGATCTGAGAGAGAGAAAACTGGGGAGTGATGTTTATATTATTGAAATAATGCCATTGATGAGTGCTAATTGAGAGAGATACTCATGATTCTTTCTTTTGTTTTTGTTTGTCCCTAGCTTCTGGACATCTGATGATCTATTGGACACAGCCATTTGCAGAACAAGAACCAGCCAATGAAAACCGTCTATTGCTGATGCTATTGCTACAACCAGAACTGTGACAAATGCAATATACATGTTAAGTATTCAGACATCTGACAGACAAAAACTTTGAAAATGATAAAGTATAAGTATTGTAGCGTTTTAGTAGATGTTAAATAGTAGTAAAAGAGTAGAATTGTCCTTCCTTGTGTTTTTCATAAACACATTTCCACATAAGAGTTAAAATAGTACCCTACAATGTTATCCTTTTGATAGATCAGCTAAAATATTAGAATCAGAGTTATGTTACAGCCATTAAAAGTGACAGAAGTCACAAATTAGAAATATGTGCCTTTGCTCAAGCTGCAGCCGAGCTTTTGAGTTAAAAAATAGAGTAAAAATAGAATAGATAAATGCATCAACCATAGATGCTTTCAAAAATAGAGATTATTTGTAGCCAGTGTTAATATCAAATGGTAAAGGGACCATTTCACAAGCATTTACTTCAAAAGTAGATAAAGTTAATTACAGTTTTATGTACAGTTTTATTAGATACTGCCAAATTCACTTGTGTTCACACATGAGTGAATGTTGACTATGCAAAAAGTCCATATGAGTGTAGCCTAGAGATTAATGCCTAGATCAATGAGATAGATTAGAACCAACAGAGATCAAAAGCATCAAAAGCATTTGGTACATTCATCCCAAACTGCCTGAGAGGAGGAAGTGACAGCACTTCCTGGTTCAACAAATGTATTTGGAAAACTGACCGCCATAATAATGTTCATATTAACCATTTGTCTTTCTGTGTTCAGTTTTATTCATGAGAATGTAGAGTAGACATGGAGCAAAATCCCACTAACAATAATCCACTGATAATGAGAGTATATAATACCACAGAGAGATTATTAGATTAAAATGTATGTTTAAGAATATGGCTCAATAAAAGCAAATATACAAACATATTTGTAAATAGATTAGAATTGTTTTAAACTATAGTGAATCATAAAAGTAAAGTACACAGTCTAAGATTGAAAAGTGAAAATAATACAGTGAAATAAGTGAAGTGTAAACAATTAGCATTAGAATAAAAGTATAAAGTAAGAAAAGTGAAATAAGCTTCTAAACTGAGACTCAGCTCGTTTTTGTCTGTGTTTTGACTGAAGCTGCTGAGTTCTACTGTGTCCAATAGTTTTTGATTGTTTTTATTTTTGATTTGTTTTGAATTTTGGTTGTTTGTTTGTTCCCAGTCTAGAGGATAAAATCCACTGATATTGATTTGATGATTATGAGTTTTAATAATTTTTTTATAGAATTTTTTTTCTTTTTCCACTTTATTGATTGATCAAATTGAGTGATCACATGTGATTATGTGATCAAAGGGGAGGGTGTTAGTATTAGATAGCAATATGGCCTACGTACTTGCAGAGTTTGGCGCACCACAATCCGTCTCTGTCTGCTGAATCCCTGACAATATGTTAGATATAAGTTATATATATATGTTAGGTATACGTTATATATATGCAGTGTTGGGCACGTTACTTTGAAAAAGTAATTAGTTATAGTTACTAGTTACTTCTCCCAAAAAGTAACTGAGTTACTAATGGAGTTACTCCACTGTAAAAGGAACTAGTTACCAGTAAAAGTAACTATTGCGTTACTTTTTCGTTTTGTTCTGGAACATAATGTGCACTCGACGTGCACATGTTGACCTTTAACCTTTAACCTCAGTGAGTCTGAAATAGTGCCAATATTTCCATCTAGAAAAGTCTGTTTTTCTGCTGAAGTCCTGTTCACTCTTCATCTGTCTCTGTGTAAGCACTAAACACCAACACGCTCCACTGTGAACGTGGAAACACCGGTGAAGCACTGACTTCAGCCCAATCAGATGAACATATACATCATATAAATCAAGTGGACAGTTTGTTTGGCTACAGCAGAATATGTTTTCATGCATTGTTTGTTCAAACAAAACGCAAAACTATGAGTTATGGTCATACCTTTATAAATGACCTGCACAGTCCACTTCGGTTCAGACCAGTTCCGTGTTTAAGTCCAGATAATAGTTTGAGCGTAGATATGGGAAATGAGTCCAATGAGTTTTAAAAAGTAAAACAAAACGCGTGTGTCCTCCATAAACTCTGCTGCAGCCGGCTGCATCCAATTTCTAAAACCAACCGTCTTACACTTCACCTCTTTCTTATCTTCCTATCATTCCCTATAGTCATTGAAAAATTAGCAAGATAAACCCTAAGTGCATTTTCTGAGGCCTCACGGTGATACAAGCATAGACTGTAATATTATATATATATTTATATATATATATATAGTATAAATATATATATATATATATAAACCTCTGAGGCCATCACGTGATACAAGCATAGACTGTATATATTATATATATAGTATATATTATAAATAAAACCTCTGAGGCCTCACGGTGATACAAGCCGTGGTTGAGTGTGATTAAGACCCATTTGTTTCTAAAAACACACTTTATGACCATCCTCTCAACTGCTGACATGTAGACTGTAAAGGAAATGTTTACATCAGCCAATAATATCTGAGAGGTTTTTCTCATCCTTCTCTCATGACAACACGAGTCCCTACATGAAGTAAAAAGAGAAGTTCATTGTGCGTCTTGAAGTAACGCGCAGTAACGGGATGTTAATGATAACGACGTTATAGTTACAATCAAAGTAATTATATTACACTCTACTGAAAAAAGAACGCCGTTATTCCCATCACTGTATATAAGTTATATATATTTAGGATATAAGTTAGATATATGTTAGATATAAGTTAGATAAATGTTAGATATAAGTTAGATATATGTTAGATATAAAAGTTATATATATGTTAGTTATAAGTTAGATATAAGTTTAATATATGTTAGATATAATTTTATATGTTTAAGATATAAGTTATATATATGTTTAGATATAAGTTATATATATGTTAGAGTATAAGTTATATATATATGTTATGATATCAGTTATATATATGTTAAGATATAAGTTATATATATGTTAGATATAAGTTATATATATATAAGAAGAGCCTTTTCCTTCGAAGCACACAAAGCTCTCTGCTCCATAGTGCCTCGTCCATGCTCCTGCTGCAGCCGCTTCCGTGCTTCCTTCCAATACACACACACGGACCAATCACAGCGGAGCTTCCTTGCGGCGACCTTTACGTAGTTAGAAAATGTCGATGCTGCGCGGCAGGCAACGTAAGGGCCTTGCGGTGACCAACGCGTTGCGCAAGTGACGTCACGTCACCTCCGTAACCTCCGCCGCCGCGCAGAGTATAGTTAAGAAAACTAGGCTTAATGGCGCCAGATTTTACGCCTAAATTCCACACGCGCAATTAAAACATACACGCGCAGCTATTATGTAATTCACAACGCGCGTAACACTACTCTCCACGAGCATATTTCCCAACCACACCCGCGCAGACTCAGTACAAGCTCACAATACGCACGTAGTGTGGCGCATCGTGACCTGCCCCTCTCCATTCTCGTGGTCTGTGTTTCTGCTTGAACACTTTTGCCAATCTCTTCTACGCGCGTGAAATACTTTTGTCGCTTGGGGCGGGGCCAGTGAAAGGTAAACAGCCCACTGCAGCTTGGGGGCGGCCAGTGAAGGTAAACAGCCCACTGCAGCTTGGGGCGGGCCAGGTGAAAGGTAAACAGATCCACTGCAGCTTGGAGATTGAAAGCATATGATTAATCCATAACTGTATATCTTTTTTCTAACCCTAACTGGGCTATTGTAGTCTTTAACGTGGCATGTACACTGTTGTGGTCACCGCTATAGGCTTACACCAGGACGTGTTTAGTTCGTAAATAATATTCTCTCCTAAATAACGTCATCAGCTATGTTGCCGCAAGGCTAGCCAGGTACATCCCGGGCCGACCTTTGTCATCGCTGTACGTTTGTTTACACTGATGCTTTGTCAGGATCATGTCAGGACCGTTATCAAAGTTTAATAAAACTGTCTCTGAGTTATTTGTTTGCTTTTTATTTGCATAATTATAAGCGGTTTTGACCTAATGAGTCTATGCTAACTAGCAATAAATCTGTCAGTCCAGAAACCCAAATATCAAAAATGTGTATACAAAGTTTTGAAACAAATGAGCTAAATATCTGAATGTTAACATTGCTAAATAGTAGTAAACTTCATTTGATTTTCATGTATTTTTATTAAAGATGAACTTAAAATAGGGCTAAGCTGTTTCAATACCTGTCATAATTGGCTTCGTACCTGTATTGTGTTTTGGCAAGTTTAGGATAGGCTATCATCTCTACAACACTACACAAGAACCCGCTGAATAGTTTTCTGATGGTGCCAGGATATCTTCATGGTCCTCTGGCGTATGGGCAACAGTTCCTGATCCCACACACTCAGACCCAGCAAGAATGTTAAAAACATCCCCCCCCCCCAATTTTGGTCAGAGACTTCATTTGCAGTCGAAGAGCCACAGCTCTGGAACATTTTACCTTCTGAAACTGAAAATCTCTAATATTTTTATGCCTTAGCGACTGCCAATTAACTGTTTTCTATACGGCCTAGTGAACATGGTGCATTGGTTTATTTTTTTTGTGTTTTTTTACCTTTATTGGGTTTAACAATACTTTTTGTTCTGTGCCTGACCCTGAACAGTGTTCTTAGTATGGCAGGGTATGGACTTGTAACGGGTGTGTGGGCACCGTTGTAACTTGTTTGTATTGTTCAATTACAGTCTTGACCTGGTGCACACCCGTTAACCCCTTTATTAGTGTAATCTGCGTTGTGTTCCATGTTCTGCGCTGTCTGAAGAAGGACCATGACACAAGGACGATCACTGGATGACTTTTACTAGTAGCTCTGCACAAAATAAAAGAAAACACAAATACACATCACGTCTCTCCATGCATTCAGCTCAGCAGTCCTCTCCACAGATGCAAGGCACAGACTATGGTTCTCCTGATAAAGGAAAAAAGCAACATTAGCTTAGTTATTATTGCCTTTTTAGTGGTATACAGGTTGATCACTTTTGTTCTCCAGTTGTTGTAATCAAGGAAAAACACCACACACTTTGTGGTTTAGAGCTGAATACTTTAGCACTAAAGTATTTATGTGCTTTTGTTGTGACTAGAAGGCTACACAGGCTAAATCATGAACAGCTGTTTCTCCTCAGACTAAAACGAAGGAGCCTCCTTAGCTAACTTAGCAAAACAGCTAAAATGCTAACTGCTGTAATTTCAAGGCGACATAACAGTTCTATTCCAATCTTCAAAGAAGTCTACAGCATAAAGGACTAGGCTTCTGGCCAAAGGTTAAACCTGTTCTGTTTTGGGGGAGGGGGAGTGACGAGGGTTTTACATTCAAGACATGGGCAGGTCCAATACACAAAAAACAACACCACACTATGATAATGAAACGACAATCAAAATAGGCTATAAGATACATTATAAGGAAATGTTAGCAATTTATTTAAGGTCTACATGTGCTATTTTGATTTCTGACCTGTTATTTCAGACAACATATGTAAATATACAACATGTTTATTAGTTTGGAGTACAATACTACTCCTTTTGTGCGTGCTACTCGTCTAGGCGCTTCGCCCACGCTCGGCGTCAGTCTGAATACATGCGCTCGCCGCGAGGTAGTTCGGCTGGAAAGGGCGCTCGGCTCTGCGCTCGACGTGCGGTGTGAAACAGGCCTTAAGGGTCGCCGCAAGGAAGCTCCGCTGTGATTGGTCCGTGTGTGTGTATTGGAAGGAAGCACGGAGCGGCTGCAGCAGGAGCATGGACGAGGCACTATGGAGCAGAGAGCTTTGTGCTTCGAAGGAAAAGCAGTTTGGGCTCAGAGCCTGATATACAGGAGACTGTGGACTATCTAACATATATATAACTTATATCTAACATATATATAACTTATATCTATACATATATATAACTTATATCTAACATATATATAACTTATATCTTAACATATATATAACTTATATCTAACATATATATAACGTATATCTAACATATATCTAACTTATATCTAACATATATATAACTTATATCTAACATATATATAACTTATATCTAACATATATATAACATATATCTAACATATATATAACTTATATCTAACATATATATAACATATATCTAACATATATATAACTTATATCTAACATATATATAACATATATATAACTTATATCTAACATATATATAACTTATATCTAACATATATATAACTTATATCTAACATATATATATAACATATATATAACTTATATCTAACATATATATAACTTATACCTAACATATATATAACTTATATCTAACATATATAACTTATACCTAACATATATATAACTTATATCTAACATATATATAACTTATATCTAAACATATATATAACTTATAAACTGTTCCTGTCTTTGTTTGAATCGTAGCTGCGTTTGTTGCTTTCCTCCTGCACTCGTAAATCGTTCATGTTTGTCTCCAATATTTAACTAGGTAAACATAGACTTTGGAATCATGACTATGCAGAAGAAAGCGTATGGTTTCAATGTTCAGTTGAGATGGCCTAAGATGTCATAACTATCTAAGTATGGCTTCGTAATGGACCAAACTCCAATGTACATGAGATAGTATTATCTCATGTACTATACATCAACACTTTATCTGTTTTATGCTTTTGTAAGCTGTTTAAAGTACAGGTGTACGCCATTTTGAACTCTATTGAACTGTTTAACATTATATTTTAGCAAGCAAATAGTAATTAAATATTCACACTATCTAACATATATATAACTTATATCTAACATATATATAACTTATATCTAACATATATATATAACTTATATCTAACATATATATAACTTATATCTAACATATATATAACTTATATCTAACATATATACACTCGTAAATCGTTCATATTTGTCTCAGATATTTACCACTATTATTGTTTTGCTGTTTGTGCTGAAAACTATTTAATAATAACTATGTTTCCAACAAGAACTGTGTCTTTATTCACAGCATCACAGTTGAAATGACTTATAAAATAATGAATCCATAAAACTTGCATTTGTAACAACATAAATAACATTTAAATTTGGATATTCAAAGTTTTCTAATTATTAAAACCGAAATCATGCAGAGTGTAAAAACGTGACCCACCTCCTCAGACGCTAGGCAAAGACTGAGCGAGGCGCATGCTATACTTCCGGTAAGAGCGTGTAGACCAATCAGAAAGGAAGGGGGAGGGAGCTTGGGTTGTTTTTTTTTTTTCAAATCAAGTACCTCTCTGTCCAATATCATCCGGCCAGCAGCTTAAAAGGGGCGTTCATGTGCTTACAGGAACACCCTCTTCAAATACAGAAACGCCTCCTCCTTCTTAATTCGCTGCTGAACACATCCGATCTCATTCGGTTTTTCAAAATAAGATATTCAAAATAAGAACGATATCAATGCTGTTCTTGATGATAGACAGTTCTTTTAAAATAAAGATATATCTATGGGTTTTACAGTCTACCGAGAAATGTTCCCTCCTGGTGGTACTCGTGAGCTACCGTCTATATAGGTGCACAGTGGTCCACTGTATTATTTTTTAACTATCAATTTGATATTATTCATTACAACATTTAAGTGTGAAAACAAGATGGTTGCATTAATTCATGGACGCTGTACATGTTGTGCTGCTAACTGAAGAAACCAGACTTTTAGTCTTTATTGCCAATTACTGGGCCAATCCAAATGAAACCAACTGTCCATGATCTTCTGTTAGTCCATATGTACTACGATTCAATTATTGGCTCTATGGGAATCAGATAGCTATATGGCCTACGCAGGTGGACAACCGCAAGATTCTACAAGGACTCTTGATTGTGTATCCATGTTATGACTATAATATGCTGATTGTCTCTGGATGTGTGACGTATCTGTGATGTAACAATGACTATATAAACCATGTGCACAGCTGTAAATACTCCTGAACCAAGTGCAAATATAGCTCCAGAGTTTATATTAATTCAATTGTCTATTATCTTAAATAATAGACTATTTGATGTGTGCAATCTGAGTGCTCTTATTTCCTTTTTTTTCTGCTGTAATATGCAACGATGACACTGAAATTTCTCCACTGCGACGAATAAAGGAATATCTTATCTCACATTACACATACAATACATATATACACTACAAAAATGTAATTGTACACCTTTCAAAGTGTATCTACACAAACAACATCCATCCATCCATCCATTTTTTCTGCCCTTTAATCCATTTCTGGGTCAGGGGGGTGGCAGTCAGAGATGCCACCCAAGTCTCATAGCACCAGCCCCACACTGACCCTCTGCAGGTGGTGAGTCCACAGGAGGACAGCTACTCTCTGAGTGTGAGCATAGCCTTGATCTTTCAGTGGGGGCTTTGGGCAAAGTGGGGTTAAGTGTCTTGCCAAGGACACAACGACAGCAGTCATCAGTGGGAGTCGGTGGAGAAGGTGTAGAGGTGGGAAATGAACCCACAACCTTCTGGGCTTAAGGCCAATGCTCTACCAACTGAGCTACTGTCGCCCCTAATCAACCAGCTTGGTATATTCCGCACCACGGTATTTATCATCCTCAAAAGCCAAACAAGATTCGAGTCGTTTTTGATTGCTCAGCAAAGTTTCAAGATACATCTTTGAATGAGCATCTACTGACGGGACCAGACCTCACAAATACACTAGTGGGAGTTCTGTGTCGCTTCCGGAAAGGACAAGTGGCTGTTATGTGTGACGTCGAACGCATGTTTCACCAATTTCATGTTGCTCCACAGGATCAAGATTATCTCCGTTTCCTATGGTGGGAGGATGGCAACATGGAACAACCCCCTTCAGTGTTTCGCATGAAAGTGCACTTGTTTGGCGCAGCCTCCTCGCCTGGGTGCGCAAACTTTGGACTCAAGCATCTAGCTGCCCAAGGTGAGAGCAAGTTCAATCCAGCCACAGTGAAGTTCATACAGCGTAATCATTATGTTGACGATGGGTTGGCTGCTGTGGACTCTGAGGAAGAAGCTATTCAGCTTGTCAGAGAAGCTAGAGAACTTATATAGGAAAGCTGCACCTGCACAAGTTTATCAGCAACAGTAAGAAAGTGATCGCTTCTCTTCCCAAAGAAGAATGCGCAGTAGGAGCTACTGATCTGGACCTAGCATTCGGAGAACCGCATATGGAGCGGGGGCACTAGGAGTCCAGTGGTGTGTAGCCTCTGACACGTTCCGCTTCAGAGTTATTATTAAAGACAATCCATTCACAAGGAGAGGAGTGCTTTCCACCGTGGCGTCTGTATTTGACCCACTCGGATTTGTCGCCCCATTCATTCTAGTTGGTAAAATGATTTTGCAAAAAATGTGTCAGGAAAAGCTGGGTTGGGACGAGCCGCTTCCAGAAGATCTCAAACCACGTTGGGAAGCATGGCTGAGAGACCTCCAGAACCTGTCCACTATAAAAATACCACGGTGTTATGTCCCAGCAACACTCAAACAAGTCCAGCAGTATGAGTTACACAGTTTTTCTGATGCTAGTGTGTCCGGCTATGGCGTCTGCTCATACCTCAGAACTGTGTCCAAGTCAGGAGAAGTGCAATGCACCCTAGTTATGGGTAAGGCCAGAGTTTCTCCCACAAAAGTGACAACAATCCCAAGATTGGAGCTCGCAGCCGCAGTGGTAGCGGCCAGAACTGCAATCTTCTTGAAAAGAGAGTTAGAAATACAAGATCTACATGAATACTACTGGACGGATTCCAAAGTTGTTCTTGGTTATATTAACAATGATGCAAGAAGATTCCATGTTTTTGTAGCCAATCGGATACAGCGAATTCGATCAACTACAGAACCCAGACAGTGGCGATACATTGCCTCTGAACTGAATCCCGCAGATCATGCATCGCGTGGATTAATGACAAAAGAGCTTGTGGATTCCAATTGGTTCACAGCGCCAAGTTTTCTTGGGCAAAAGGAACTGCCAGAGAAAGCAATCCAAGTTAAAGAGATAAGTTCAGAAGATCCAGAACTAAAAGTCACGGTTTTCACAACAAAAGCAGCAGAAGGAGAGTCTATTGTGGACCGACTGCAAAAGTTTTCAGATTGGAAGAGAGTTGTGAAAGCAGTAGCAAGATTAAAACGAATGTCAAACATCCAGCCATACTTCCAAAAGAAAATCATATGTGGCGTCTCCTCATTAAACATTTCCATGAGAAGATTCATCATCAAGGACGAGGGATGACTGTAAATGCAATACGCGCGAACGGCATCTGGATTGTTGGCTGCGGTAGTGAAGTGTCATCTTTCATATACAAATGTGTCAAATGCAGAAAATACAGAAAGAGTGGTCAAGAACAGAAAATGTCCGACCTACCATTAGAGAGATTAGAAGCTACCCCTCCGTTCACATACAGCGGAATGGATTGCTTCGGGCCATTTTATGTAAAAGAAGGAAGAAAGGAGATAAAGAGATATGGACTTTTATTTACATGCATGTGCTCCAGAGCTATCCATATTGAAGTCCTGGATGATCTCAGTACGGACTGTTTTCTCAATTCACTTTGTTGTTTTATCTCCATTCGTGGTAATGTGAGACAACTGCATTGTGATCAAGGCACTAATTTCATTGGTGCAAAGAATGAGTTTACAAATCTGAAAAAAGGAACAAACGAAAAGGCAAAGGAGCTGGGTTTAAGTTTTGTGTTTAACCCACCTGCATCCAGTCACATGGGAGGTGTCTGGGAGAGACAGATTCGGTCTATAAGAAATGTTTTAAAATCTATTCTTGATGAATGTTTCAAGATTGGACACTTAATCATTGAGGACATTTATGTATGAGACCATGGCGATAGTGAACAGTCGACCTCTTACAGTGGAGTGTATCAACGACCCTGTAGGACCAGAGCCGCTGACACCAAACCACATTTTGACAATGAAATCCACAGTGATAACACCACCACCTGGAGAATTCGTCAAAGAAGACGTCTACCTACGGAAAAGGTGGAAAAGAGTGCAGTATTTGGCGAATATATTTTGGACCAGATGGAGAATGAATATCTGTTAAATCTGCAACAGAGAAGTAAGTGGAGTAAGACAAGGAGAAACGCTAAGATCAACGACATTGTTCTATTGCAAGAGGACTGTGTTCCCAGAAACCAGTGGAAACTTGCCAGAGTCATCGAAGTAACCCCAGGAGTCGACGGAAAGGTCAGAAAGGTCAAGCTTCTTTTGGGTGACTCTACTCAGGACAAACAAGGAACACGGACAATTGTGTTCCTTGTTGTGGAGAATTAGTTAGGCAATTATGTGATGTAGCTCACGATGTTTCCTATCACAGTTACAGAAGTCACTGACCATAGTTATTGGATGATGTTCCAAGATATTTGTGTTTCTGAGTGTGCACAAATGGATGTTTATGTCTGCTTTCAGTTGCATCCGACTATTGTCAGTGATGGGAATCATGCTCCAGTGCTGAAGCAGGGGAACACGCTCACGTGTGTAACCTGTTTTAAACATGGCGGAGAAGCACAAATGCTCACACACGTGCAAACCCATGAAAGGGCATCTGTTTGTCATGGAGGTATGTTTTAACTTCGAATCCAGGTGTTGTGCAATATTGTACATTTGTTCTTTAAAGTGATTGTCTAGAGCAGCCATTCCCAAACTCAGTAACACCGAGGCCCCTTAAAAATCTGTCGGGTCTGTGTGGCCCCCCCAAAATAATAACCAAGAAGACAACATTAAGAATAGGCTCTTCTGGTTATTTTATTTTGGGGAAATAGCCTCTGCTACAAACATTGTAATACAAAAATGATTACAGTGGATTATTCAAGTCAAATAATGAACACAAATATTTTAATATTACAAACAAAACATTATAAATTTAACATTAAATAATTATATTATTTTTTTATTTTTTTTTTATGACCTCCCGCGGCCCCCCTGCAGTACCCTCGCGGCCCACCAGGGGGCCGCGGACCCCACTTTGGGAGACACTGGTCTAGAGTTTGTCAGAAAGAGAGACAGAGAGGTACTTGATTTGAAAAAAAAAACAACCCAAGCTCCTCCCCCTTCCTTTCGATTGGTCTACACGCTCTTACCGAGGAAGTATATAGCATGCGCCTCGCTCAGTCTTTGGCTGTGTCCAAAACGCTAGGCATCAGGCCGCGTAGGGTGGATATGTAGGCATCGTGACGTCACTTCCGCAAGCGACGGCTATTGTAGGGGTGTCCAAAACCACTTGGCGAGCTCGCCAAGCGTAGGCACCATGACTTCGTCTCTATGGAAACGGCCACTTTTGGAGCAGATATGAAGGATGCATCTGATGTATGCTTCGCTGCCTTCTTTTTGCCAAGTCACGGCCGCGCATGCGCAGAACTCCGTTTGGCATTAACATGTAAACAACAGCTCGGAGCTGCTGGAGCTAACATTATGGTAAGCACTGCTATACTTTACTGTGAAGTTATGAACACGACTGTTATGATAAAACACAGACATAAATTAGATCTGCCACAGATGTGTGTATTTAACCTTGTTATCTGCTGTGAATAAGCTCAGTCCCGAAAAGCTAATGCTACGAGGCTAGTTCATTCAGATTCGGTTTTTGAACAAGAAAAATCATGTTGTGTTTTATCTTTTAGGGAGAAACAAACCCACTGATTAAATATTAAAGCTACACTGAGGAAAGTCACGTTTTCATGGAAAATCACTCTGCAGCACAGCAGCTATAGTATGCTAACACATGTTTACTGTATTCATATACAATAGATTGTGCATATCGTTTTTAATCCCATACTGAGACTGGGAAAACTGTATATATTAGACATATGGAATTATAGAATAGGCCAAGAATAATTATAAAGCCCTTTTCATACAATAGTCTAATAAATAGTAAACACACATTATACAGAGGTTTTGTTTGTCATTAATAAGACATTTGCAGAGGACAAAGTCCCACTTCCACAAACACAGGTTTAAAGTGGTTAGCCATGCTTATAACTTGATTATTTGTGTATATTTCTATCATATGATATCATTCTTCTGTTTCCCCTGCTGTGAAGCTTGTACCTCTAATATTAAATACAGTAAGGATTTCTGTATTTTATTTTTAACCAGTTTTTTGCAAAGCCCCAAATAAATAGTATTAGTTGAATATGAAGTGTAAAAAGAATCCTAAATGTGGGCTGTGTTTTAATGCATGATGTTTGTGTTCTTCTTTTTCAGAGACTTGTGGTGAAATTAAGGTCATAATTTCTCCAGCTTCACGTCCTGCTTCACCTCCATCACCTCCTGCTTCACCTCCATCACCTCCTGCTTCACCTCCATCACCTCCTGCTTCACCTCCTGCTTCACTGCTGAAAACATTATGAACTACAACAAACTTGTATATAATATTTTCCTTTAATCACCAGTCATGAATAGTTAGAACAGTGGGCTCTTTATCTCTGAAGACATGTAGCAGAAGGAGCAGCAGCAGAAGGAGCAACAGGAGGAGCAACAGCAGCAGAAGGAGCAACAGGAGGAGTAACAGCTGCAGCAGAAGGAGCAACAGGAGGAGTAACAGCAGCAGCAGAAGGAGCAACAGGAGGAGTAACAGCAGCAGCAGAAGGAGCAACAGGAGGAGTAACAGCAGCAGCAGAAGGAGCAACAGGAGGAGTAACAGCAGCAGCAGAAGGAGCAACAGCAGCAGCAGCAACAGCAGCAGGAGCAACAGCAGCAGGAGCAACAGCAGCAGGAGCAACAGCAGCAGGAGCAACAGCAGAGTCCTGGGGGTCTGCCTCTGACACAGGTCTCATCGACAGCACTTCAGAGAACCTGGAAATAAAGAAAACAAATCAAACTTGTTGGTTTTATTATGATTTTGTTGTTTGTGTGAAATGTAAAGAGTCAAAGTGAGGTATTATTTACACAACTACATATTTGTCAGCAGTACTTATACTTATACTTATACTTGAATACATTAAACTCAAATGTGATTAGTAACGGTCTGTTTGCTTTTCAAGAGATAAAGTGAATAAGAGCAGTGTCAAACATCTGTGTTCAACTCCATTTTACAGATGTCTGTGAATGTTTCCATGGATGTGTCAGTTATTATTATAGATCCATGGATGTGTCAGTTATTATTATAGATCCATGGATGTGTCAGTTATTATTATAGATCTAATAATGTTGGATGGATGTTCCAGTTATTATTATTATAGATAAATTGATGTTCCAGTTATTATTATAGATAAATGGATGTGTCAGTTATTATTATAGATAAATTGATGTTTCTCTCTCATCAGCAAACACACGTTAATACATTTAGGTCTGATAAAATTACTTTTAAGTGATGCACAAACAAGGGCCATAGCAAATATATAATCCATATCTAATAATCATTTATTGCATATATGTGCATTGTTTACATAAAATATAACTTTGTAAAAACTAATGATTACTGCCAATACAATTGTTATAACAGAGAAAGTGTAACAACAAAAGCATCCTCTGTTTTTTCAGAATACGATTGTAAACATCCAGGGGGCTCTCATTACGTGGACCCGTGTTTAGACAGCCTGTTCTGGGCTTCAGCACTGCAGCTAACTGGGCTGTTAGCTTATAGCACCGGAGCTTCAGGCTGGAGGTAAAGTCCGAACATTTTCGAATTTATCTCCAAACAGACTTCTGATATGACAATAGAGGGGGATATTTCTCGCCTCAAATGATATTAGAATTAACTTTTATGTCCTAATTAAAGCGTATTTAGAACTTTTTACCGTCCATCATGGCCGCCGTGTCCTTCCGCTCCGCTCTGAGTTGTGTAGTCACGTGACAAAGGCAGAAGGCAGCTGCTGTCCAAATCCACCTCACGTCTCGCCTCCTACCTCGCCTGTGGCTACGCGGCCTTCCCTCGATGCCTACATATCCACCCTACGCGGCCCGATGCCTAGCGTTTTGGACACAGCCATAGTCTGTGGGGATAGAGTGTGAGCCTACTGACCCATCCACGGAACAGAAGGTGGCGGTAATGCGCAAAAATAGGTCGCCAACCGCCGGGAAAAACTTAACAAGAAGAAGAAGAAGCGCCTTTCACTTCCGCTGAATTCTCGCATCAGGCACTTCAGGCACTTGTGGGTTGTCCTTGCAGTCGTCCATGTGAAGGTAAGTAATTAGATATCCTGTGTGTAGTTACTCCTAATCGTGCAGTTTATCTCACATCAATATTATATAATGTATGTATTTGTATCTGCGTAGTTCGTGATTCTTGTAAGCAGCTTAATCTTGGTCACGTCGCGTGTACCGTCGCGCGCTAGCATCGTAGCTAACAAGTTAGCTACCATTTTCTGTAATGGTTGTCATTTGTATGAAAACAATTTTCACATAGTAAACTGAGCTATGTAACTGCAATTAATTAATGTAAAGAACTGAAGAAGAATTGAGTCAAGAATCTGGACTCTAATATGATGGTTAGCTAGGTGATAGAGTACTTTATTTAAATACTGGCTTGAATTTCAGAAATGAATGTTGGATGCCGATTTTCTTCTCACTTCTCTATTTTTTTTTTTTCCCAGATACCTAACTTTTGGGGTATTTGTCTCATTCGTGTGCTCACCTCCACGTGGCAACATAGTTTGTAAGTATAAGTGAACAATGTATCACAGTTTAATTGTAGTTCATATTAATTTACAGTTCATGTGTGGTTAAAATTGTTTGCAATATAAATTGGAAACATTTAGAGTAAGTATAGTTAAAAGCACAAATGATTGATTTATGATTCAAAAAACTTGAAAAGGAGCTGGCTTTTTGAATGTTTTTTTGTAACATGAAAGCTGTTAAACCTTAACAACAAACTCGGCTGAAAGGCAGCTGATTTTACAAATAACCTAATTGATATGTTGTCCTTTGTCTTCATTCACAGGTGCTGTGTGAATGTGGCCTTGCAAATTGTGTGACAGTTCGTTATCTACCAGGTATGAGTTATTAAAACATTTTAGGTTGAGACATTTCCACCAGAGCTTGACAGGTCGATATACCTGTGTATATCTAGACTGTCCTTGCACATTCATAAGCTGGAAGCAACTTTTGACACACACATATCGAACACACCACAAGTTTGACACAGCAGGTGCTCAGTCCACTACGTTCTCATGTCAGACATGTGGGTGTGAAGAACTTTCAACAGAGAAGGAATACTTTAGTCATATTAATCAACACCTTAGGCAGTATGAAAATGTGACTTGTATGTTTGAGGGATGTACTTATCAGTCAAACATATATGGTACTTTTAATTCACATAAAAATCGTAAACATAATCCCCACAGTCTAAAGGATTTTAAAGCAGGTGTGGTTAAAGTTGGTGTTCAGTCAGTGTCTAGTCCAGTAGATGAGGAGCCCACATTTACTGGGGACATAGACGGTAGTCTGTCAGACGCAGATAGTGATATTGATCATGCAGAGGACCTTCCTGAAGTTGTAGAAAAAAAACTTGCCTCTGTTCTATTGAAGTTGGAAAACATTTTTCATGTTCCATCTATTGCTGTAGATGAATTAGTTGATGAGCTACACTACTTGCTGAGTACTGTGTCTGTGTCAATAACTTGTAACAGTATTTCAGATTTTTTCAAAAGAAAAAACATAGAGGTTGATAGCTTGGTTATTAAGGAATTAGCCAATTCACTGTGTAAAACTAGTCCTTTGACAAATGCACTGGAAAAGGGTGGACCCCTTGCAACAGCTTATAAGAGAAAAGAGTACTATAAAGAAGTGTTTAATTTTGTCGAGCCAGTGGAGTTTCTTCTTGATCAAAAAACAAGCAAGTCCTTTCAATATATCCCATTACTGCGATCTTTACAGCAGATACTTGATTCTTCTGAGGTGTTGAATAGAGTTATTGATTGCCACAGAACACAGGGCAGTGACCCAGACCAGCTTGAAAACCAGCAGTATCGCTCCATAAGAGATGGTGTGTACTTCAAAGAAAATCCTTTCCTGTCAGGTGACGAGTTAAACATTTGTTTAACATTGTACATTGATGACTTCGAATTGTGCAATCCTTTAGGCACATCGCGGAAGAAGCACAAGTTGTGTGGCATATACTGGATTCTTAATAACTTGGGACCAGGCTCTCACTCAGCACTCACCTCTATTTATTTAGCAGTGTTGTGCAAGAGTAATGATGTGAAGACTTATGGATATAGAAAGGTATTAGAGCCACTATTGCATGATCTTATTACATTAGAAGAGCACGGTGTCTATATTTCAAAGCTTGGGACTTTTGTGAAAGGAACAGTCCACAGTGTTGTTGCAGACAATTTGGGTGCCCACGGTTTAGCTGGTTTTATAGAGAGCTTCTCTGGGCACTACATTTGTCGATTTTGTACTGCTCAGAAAGAAGAGATCCAGTCAACTGATGTTTATTCAGGTACCTTTTCTCTTAGAACCAAAGAAATACATGAAGCACATCTTAAGACTGCACAGGACACTGAAAAGAGTTGCTTTGGAGTGAAGCGAGCTTGCCCTCTGACTCAGCATCTTAAACATTTTCATGTCAGCACAGGGTATCCCCCAGATATAGTGCACGATTTGTTTGAGGGGGTTGTTCCATTTGAACTAGCACTGTGTTTGAGCATTCTGATCTCCAAAAAGTATTTTACTCTTGCGTCTCTTAACACATGCATCCTCAAGTTTCCTTTTAAGTGGAGTGACAAAAAGAATCAGCCTCACCAGATACCACAAACCTATTCCAGTAGGAAGACAGTAGGTGGCAACGCACATGAGAATTGGTGCCTTATACGTTTCCTCCCTTTTCTGATAGGAGACCTTATACCAGAAGGTGAGCTTGCTTGGCAAGTGTTACTAGACCTGAAGGAAATCGTGGAGTTAGCTGTGGCACCTGTTCACACCCAAGAGACAATCGCCTACCTTGATATCAAAGTGTCTGAACACAGAGAGAGACTACGTGAGCTTATTCCAGGTGAAACACTGAAACCTAAACACCACTATCTTGAGCACTATGCACACTTAATCATGTGCTTTGGGCCTCTTGTTGGTGTATGGACAATAAGGTTTGAAGCAAAACATAGTTTTTTTAAACAAGTTGCCCGACACACAAATAACTTCAGGAATATTGCACTCACTCTGGCAACCAAACATCAGCAGTTAATCAGTTATCACTTGCACTCATCTAGTGTCAGTACTTCAAAGCTGGAAGTGACAAATGTCTCCACGGTCCCGATTGATGTTCTGAATGAAGAAGTTTTAGTCGCCCTCAGACAGAAATATCCAGACATTAGTCAAGTTAATCTCACAAAGAATGTCACAACTAAAGGGATCAACTACAGACATGGAATGTTTGTTGTATATGATTCAACTGCTGGAATGCCTGAATTTGCAGAGATTCTACAAATATGTATAGTGAGAGATCAGTTGAGCTTCATAGTTCGTTCCTATTTTGCTTGGTATCTGGATCATTTCAGGGCCTTTCAGTTGACTTTGTCACCAGATAGAAAGGTTGTCCTTGTTCAGTTTGAGGAGCTAAGGGATTGCTACCCACTTGTGGCCTACACATGTAGTCTTTCCGAGGCCAGCACCATAAACCTCGGCTCGTCATCACATGAAGCAAGTGATTCAGACTCCTGCCGCAGCAATGATACCATCATCTTGTCATCGCCCGAGACCCGGTCCTGTTCTTGGCCCAAAGTCTTTGTTTGTCCTCGCTTCTCATACTGTGCTGAGATGATGCTCCAAACCGGAAATAATGAGTTAAATGCAAACGGAACATTGCTCTCTCCTACCCCAAAAACACGATCGGATATTCTTGAGGGTCTAGCTGAAGAAATCATGAAGTATACAGCATATCCAAAAGATGAGCATTTTGAAGAAGTGGCCAAGGCTCTGATACAGTCCCACCCATGTCTATTGGAGAAAGGCACTCGCAGTGGCTACTGTGGTTGGAAGCACTACTTGAAAGTAAAGATGATGAACTTCAGATCAAAGCTCAGGTATTTAATAGGCTCTACTTTGTCCCCAACCTAAGTCTGTTTAACACATTTGTGTCGGCGCAAGATATTAAATGTCAGACCAACACATTCATAAACTTGCACTAAATGTAAAAATAACATTTGTTTTTGTTCACAGCCGAGCTGGACATCCTGAGGTTACAGTCAACTCTCTGAAGAATAAACGGAAAGACCAGGAGAAGCCAGCGGCCAACATCAAGAAGCCCAGGAAGGCAGAAGTTAATTTCTGTCCAAACATCCCCAGTGGTGAAACAAGAGAGAGTATGGAGGCGGAAAGGGTGGCTCTACTGACAGAGTTAAAAAAGAAGAAAAAGGATGAGGCTGAGATCAAGAAGAAGATGCAGCGTACCTTCTCGATCAGGAGGCAGGAGGTTCTCCAGGAGCCAGCAATTTCAGAGTTCCAAAACAGATGGCCAGCACTCTTTGATGTCAATGAGGTAATTGTCAGTGCAGTAACTTGGTTTATCAATGACCTTCTTTATGAACTGTCAAACACTGCATCCTGTGTTGTTTTTTTACAGATCAACTTGGAATTTATGCGACTGACAACTGCACCCCTGACCTCCAAATTTCTTGGAGAACTGGACCATCAGACCAATGACCTGATTAAGGTTTTTAATGCCAAAGGTGGAGCTGCAGGAAGAAAGATCACCGCCATAATGGCCAAGATGGAAAATGTATGTTTTTTGTTGTTTAATCTGATAAGCATGTACGGTTGAGCTGTTAGTGCGTCTCTTGACACTGACAAGCATGTTTTGTTTTGTTTTCTTTTCAGAATGAAGACATTAACGTGAGGCGTGATTGTGTGCTTCGATGCCTGAGCATCTACCTCAATGAAGATCTGGACACACTGGTTAAAGAATACATGGTAAGATGTTCAGCCTACTGTCCTTTCTGCAAAATGTAATTAATTTCTATCCAGATAGAATAACTTGTAGCGTTCATGAGAATGGGATGGACATGAGGATGCATTGACATGACCACCAGTAGTTCACGATTGAGTCCAATGGGTTGTTTAGAATGAGAATTTCCCACAAGGCCAACGGTGGTAGTTTTGTCACTTTGTAGGAAGTAAATCCACTTAGTTCAGAGGAGCCAGAGGATACAGTGGGCCGGGTCCTGGCATCTAAAAGCCTCCATTATGCCAAGGACGACAGTTTTCGTTCAAACAACAAGGTGAGGACACTTCATTGTTCTTATGAACCAGCAGTTTTTTGTTCAATGTTTGTCTGTGTTTGTTTTGTGTGGTAATCAATAGGATGCATGTTGTGGACTGTCTGCTTACGAACTCCAGCGCCTTGAGAACATCAAAGAGAAAGAGGCCTTCTTGTCGTCTTTGAAGATATGGCAAGTATGTGGACATGTTAATTGGAACTGTATCCAATACAAGACTGATCAGTTTTTTTTTTTAAACTAAATTTAAAGGGGAAGTTCAGCATCCCTTGTAGTTGATGAGCAATTGCCACTGTTGTCCATTGATAAAAATAATGGGGTAATTGTATTTCTCTGTCAAAAGGCAGCTGAGGATCTGAGGCAATCAGTAAAGCCAAAGACGCATGTCAAGAGGTAAGCCCTAAAGCAGTGTATTTGAAAGCATGTATTGTTTTTGCTGTAGGGGCTGAATCTATTTAGTAGTAGGGGTCATTGCTGACAAGTAAGGGGTAAAGGGAGAGAGAGAATGTTAGGATAGGGAAAGGTTGGTCCTTTCTCTTCCCTGTTGTCCTTCCTTCAACTTGTAGGCCAACCACTCACTTTTCTACAGGTGCTGAAAAGTTGAATAATTTAAACTTCTCAGTGCTGCCCAGCACCTCCCCTGTTAACATCACAAGGTCAAGTTTTGTCACTAGGCTTGATGCACAAACTGCACTATTTCCTGACTGGAATATTGCATCATTTCCTGCACCATACTATTTTTAGTGATTTATCAGGTACACGTTGATTGTGTCCTGGCTAAAACTTAAACATCTGACAAGACCCCTTCATGAATTTGAATTGAGTGAGAAGGTTGGATACGAGTAAACCTTACCCCTATAAGAGCTTACGAGAGAGAGGTGAGTAGAGCTGCTGGAGGGTAGAAAAGAGGGAAAAAGGGGTTGGAGAGGTTTGTCTTTTCCTTCAATCCATTTTCCTGTATCCAATGTTTATTAGGGTCTTACAGCTACTGGGTATTTACATCACTGATCTCTGAACAAAATCTGGATGATTCCTGGTTATGTATTTTTATATATGTTTATAGTTGGCGTTTTTTAATTTTAATGTTTGTTTTTTATTGCAGGTCAAAGGCTTTATTGGTAAAAGAGCAGTTTATGCACTCTCCCCGGAAATCCCTCCGTCTTAAAGAACCACAGAACCTTACCCTCAGTGAAGGATCAGCCCATAAACACGTGAGACCAAGACTACTACTAAGAATTTACCTTTGGCCAAGCCACACCCCAGAGCGCAGCAAACAAAGGGCTCCCACAAAAGTTGGATAGTTTTTGACAGCTCTCCATTGACTTTAACACAGGCGTCTCTTGTTTTTGCTTTCAGCAAGCTATTACCGTCCTAGTTTTATTTAAATATTGTTGAACATTGTGCCTGGGGTATTTGTAACACAGATGTGTTTCCCAGAGAGGTGGTACAAGGGTGTTTATTTCCCCTTCCGAAAACGTGTCGTCCGCACAGTCGTCTAAAATTCTTCAAGGATCAACAAACGTACTTTTGTGTGCTCCAATTGTCTAACTAATGTAACTTTACAGTTGGGTCGTAAGCAAAAATCTTCCTGTTAAGGTTATGATTTCGGTTCTCTAACCTAATTAATGAAGAACCAAGGTGCTAACAACCAAGCATAGCTAGCACGTACGTTAGGATTGTAAAGATATGTTTTGACTAGCAGCTTGATCTTAACGTTGTTGTTCAAGCTACAAACACCTAACATTAATGTTACACACTGTTGTAGTAGTCTTGAAGGAGACCACTGCCACCGTGTTGGTTAATTTTAGCCACTTTGCGGCAGAACCCTAGGATATAAAACGGGGATAAATCCGTAGCCTACCATAGTGCAGTTTATCCCGGTGTGAACTTTGAGTCCACTATCAACATCTCACAACTGTTGTACATATTAGTTCCTTAGAGAAATAAATAACTTGGATTCACAATATTATCAATGGACTGTTTTACTCGGATGAACTACTGCAGCAATAAGCCACGTTGATATCAGCGCCCAGACGTTAATCTATTTGACATAGCAACAGTAACTTGGGGCAGGGCTTAGCCAAAGGTCAATTGTCAGATTTTTAATTGTGCACAATTTGAGAATGGGCTGTATATTATGTTAACACAAAATGCTTCCTTAACATTTTTGGAATTTGTTTTTTTTTTTCAGGCTTTTAGGTGAGAAAAGGTCTTGGGGTCATTGTTACAATGAACTCACATCCATCTCATTCTCATGAACGCATATATACTGTGCCTTAAAGCTCTTCAAATAGAACATGTCTGAAATACCTTGATTACCTTTTGTTACCATGGTTTCCGTACACTTATGCCAGTTTCAAAACCAGGAAGGTGGGACGGTTTAATTAATTTTTCCTGCTAACAATGTGAACAACAATAAAGAAAAGCAATTGCTAGGTTTCAGGTTCTAGAATTTGATGTCACAGGACCCAGTTGGGGGGCAAGAGCCAGTTTTTCCTATTAATTGCATTACACTTTCACAAGTGATATCTAAAAAGTAAATGTATGAACAAAAAATATTATTAATCCCTGGGTCCATGATCATGTAAAAGACAAAATTATTTTGTTTTAGAGGAAATTTGTTATCTCCATATATTATAGGTCTTTAGAATGCTGTGATGTCACATGCAACCCAGCATATAAATCTTATTCATAAGAAAAATAAACGGCACCAAAACTTAACTCATATCAAAGTGCCGTCCTGTTCTCTGAAGTAGAGTTAAGTTTTGGTGCTGTATATTTCTTTTACTGTTTTTCAGTCATGGTCCTAACTATGTGGACCATGACTGCTTGCTGCCTGGTCTTGAAACTGGCACAGGTGTATAGAAACCATGTCAATGAAGGTAATCAAGGTATTTTAGAAATGATCTATTAGGGATGGTTTGCTTAGATTTTGGTTAAGGTTAGGGTCACACAGCCCATCATTCTGTTCTTTATATTCCAGGACATTGAATCCAGAGAGGCTGAGGCAGACATTGGCGAGAAGACCATGGGCATCTACACAGTCCAAGCAGAAGTTGATGTTCCAGGTGATGGACGCTTTGCTGATGTCGGAGTTGTGCTGGAAGGTGTGAAAGTTCTCCATAATCTACAGAGTGTCAGCCATGCTTGTGTGATGCTTTATGGACTGATCTACGCACTCAACTTGAGCTATCCAAAAAGCCTGAAGAGTACATTTGAGGTATACCAGAAAATCTTGATGGACCTTGACTCAAGCAAGCTTTCACCAAAAGTGCAGGCACTGAAACTCAAATTGCTCCAGTGATTTGACGGGCAATAATGAACTTACACAGCCCATACCTGAGTTTCCCTTTATTTTTTAAATCTTGTGTTTAAATGATCCCTTAGTTCTTGAAGGGTGCTTCAGGGAAATGCCTGTTTATTTTTATTTTTTTATTTTGGTGTCCAAGCATTTAACAGGGGAGGTATGTATTGTGATGTATGAGCATGGCTGTGTAGGTGGGTTCACAGATGGGTAGTTTCTAGTGCTAGCAGGCATTGTTGTAGTTGCTAAGCTCAAACCATATTTATCTTGAATTGTTACCAGATTCAATGGGAGCTAGTTGTGTGTTAAAGACATTTTGTTCCAAAAAGGTGCTTCAATTCCTGTGAAAGCCTGTCATCACTCAAACATTTTTTTTTCTAATATTGAAGGGAAACTATGGCCAAAATTTATGTTCATGCAGACCCTAATTTGCATGCCATAAAACCATCAGAAACAAAACTGCAAAGACCACAAGTGGAGTATGTATTGGCTGGATAGGAAGTTTTATAGAATTTTTGCACTGGCAGTTTTGCACTTTGCTCTGTTGAGCCGAATTATTTGACATTTATTGGACTTGTTTGTGTTTTTGCTTCATGTCATGATTTATATACCCATTTTTTTTATATAATTTTAATTTCCAAGAAAAGTGTTTTACATATATTTTTACAGTTTAGTCACTCCAATGTGGAACTAGCGAGGACTATAAAGGTTAACAGTGGTTAGCCCAGTTCTGGATGGAGGAAAAACGTATACGGAAAGGCATGAGATGGACTAGAAAGATGGAGTTTTTTGTACGCACATTAATATTGAAGAAAATACGTTTAAGTGGACCACAAGGATTGTGGATGTTCTGTCCTATAACAGCTCCATGTTAATGTTGATTAACATGTTAATGTTAATAAATCTGTGGAATTAACAAGGTGATCTGATTGTTCTTATGCATCATTAAGATCGTACTGAATGGAGCAAAAATTACATAAATGTGATGCATTTTGACTAATTTGGTTTATTACATAAGCATAAATAAAATGTAATTCAAACAATATACTTTATGTATTTTAAATAATTACACTGCTTATAATTAATTTGGAGTAATTATATTTTATTAATACAAAACGCATAAACCTGAAGATTATGCATTTCAAATAAATTAGCATTAGTACACTAATGAATATAAATCATTTAAGGTTTATTTGGTAGGTTTGTATTAAAATTATCTAAAAAAAGTGAATGGGAATTTGTCATGTAATAAAATTACATAAATCTTAAAAGTTAGTGTTAAATATTTCTGTGAGTGTGGGAGACGTACCTCTATGACCGGGTACTTCCCCAGCAGTGTGGTCTTGCGGCGCCGGCACCATGCGATGTTGGCTCGGATGAAGAACGCCCCCCACAGGCCGCCGAAAACCCCCAGCAGGATGAAGGGGACCAGCTCCGCCATGTACCAGGGAGTGTGGTACTCTACATAGAACAGCACCAGCCGGCTGTTCCCAAACGGGTTTATGGCCCTCAGCGTGAACGCCGCCACCAGCGCGGCGAAGAAAGACCTCCACAGGGTCTTCAGCGGGAAGTAGTAACTCACCTGAGGAGGGACATCTATTAGCACGGGGGAGAAAGGAGAGAGGAGAGAGTAAAGGGGAGAGAGAGGGAAGAGAGGGGGTAAGGGAGAGAGGAGGGAGAGGAGAGAGGAAAGAGGAGAAAGAGAGGACAGGGGAGAGAGGAAAGAGAAGAAAGAGGACAGGGGAGAGAGGAGAGAGAGGAGAGAGGAGAGAGTGGAAAGAGTTGAGAGTGAGAACAGGAGAGAGGGAAGAGAGATGAGAGAAAGAAGAGGGGAGAGAGATGAGAGAGGATAGAGAGGAGAGAGGGAAGAGGGGTAGTTTTTACTTCCTCCAGGCTGAAGAGGACGCCTCCTATTGGAGCTCCAAAGGCCACCGACACACCCGCTGCTGCAGCCGCAGACAGGACCTGCATCAAACACATGCTGCTGTCTCCTGTTCACCTAAACACATGCTGCTGTCTCCTGTTCACCTAAACACATGCTGCTGTCTCTTGTTCACCTAAACACATGCTGCTGTCTCCTGTTCACCTAAACACATGCTGCTGTCTCCTGTTCACCTAAACACATGCTGCTGTCTCCTGTTCACCTAAACACATGCTGCTGTCTCTTGTTCACCTAAACACATGCTGCTGTCTCCTGTTCACCTAAACACATGCTGCTGTCTCCTGTTCACCTAAACACATGCTGCTGTCTCCTGTTCACCTAAACACATGCTGCTGTCTCTTGTTCACCTAAACACATGCTGCTGTCTCTTGTTCACCTAAACACATGCTGCTGTCTCTTGTTCACCTAAACACATGCTGCTGTCTCCTGTTCACCTAAACACATGCTGCTGTCTCCTGTTCACCTAAACACATGCTGCTGTCTCTTGTTCACCTAAACACATGCTGCTGTCTCCTGTTCACCTAAACACATGCTGCTGTCTCCTGTTCACCTAAACACATGCTGCTGTCTCCTGTTCACCTAAACACATGCTGCTGTCTCTTGTTCACCTAAACACATGCTGCTGTCTCCTGTTCACCTAAACACATGCTGCTGTCTCCTGTTCACCTAAACACATGCTGCTGTCTCCTGTTCACCTAAACACATGCTGCTGTCTCTTGTTCACCTAAACACATGCTGCTGTCTCTTGTTCACCTAAACACATGCTGCTGTCTCTTGTTCACCTAAACACATGCTGCTGTCTCTGTTCACCTAAACACATGCTGCTGTCTCCTGTTCACCTAAACACATGCTGCTGTCTCCTGTTCACCTAAACACATGCTGCTGTCTCCTGTTCACCTAAACACATGCTGCTGTCTCCTGTTCACCTAAACACATGCTGCTGTCTCCTGTTCACCTAAACACATGCTGCTGTCTCTTGTTCACCTAAACACATGCTGCTGTCTCCTGTTCACCTAAACACATGCTGCTGTCTCTTGTTCACCTAAACACATGCTGCTGTCTCCTGTTCACCTAAACACATGCTGCTGTCTCCTGTTCACCTAAACACATGCTGCTGTCTCCTGTTCACCTAAACACATGCTGCTGTCTCTGTTCACCTAAACACATGCTGCTGTCTTCTGTTCACCTAAACACATGCTGCTTTCTCTGTGCTGTCGCTGCTGTCGGCTGTCCTAAAACTGCTTGCACCTAAACACATGCTGCTGTCGGCTGTTCACATAAAAATGCTCTCACCTCTCGTCGTTTGCCTTCGTTCTTGCTGTACTTGGAGAAAAGCGAGCAGAACAAGTTGCCGCAGCAGCAGGCCACGTGAACCAGGGGGCCCTCTTTCCCCAGACTCAGACCAGAAGACACCGCCAGGACCAGCGTCACGGTCTTTATCAGGAGAGTCCACTTCCCCAGGTATCCACGAATTATGAAACCAGAGAGGATGGTCTTAATCTGAGAGAAACAAAGGGTCATCAGTGACACCGGAGACCAGACACCAGAAAGAACAGAGTCCAGAGATCAGAGAGTTTACCTCTGGGATCCCAGAGCCGCAGGCGTAAGGAGCAAAGACTCGAACCAGAGACACGGCCAGAAACGAGAAGAACAGAGCCCAGAGGGTGTAGAGGAAGTAGTTCAGGAGGTACGCCCCTCCGCCCTGAGAGAGACAGGTTAAAGTTGGATTCTGCAACTTTAATGTCATAAATAACACCTGTTTAAAGCTCTCCTCACTCACCGTGGCACTTCCGGTCATTAGCTCTGCCCACTTCATCCACTCTGGACACTTGTCTCTGTCGGCGAAGGTGGTCTGGTTGGAGGTCCAGCAACACTGCTCATGACTGTACCAGAACGCTGTCAGACACACCCCCTCCTTCAGGTCTGTCATCCAGTCCACTGCCAGGTCTATCACACCAGCAAGAGAGCCTAGACACCAGAGACCAGTGAGACCAGAGACCAGTGAGACCAGAGAACAGTGAGACCAGAGGCCAGAGAGAACAGTGAGACCAGAGAGAAAGACTAGAGAGAGGGACCAGAGCATGGGTGCCCAAACCTTTAGCTTCCAAGTGACTATATCAGGCACATATATATCAACAAATCACACATTGCACTTACTTTCTGGTCATTAACGCACACCGACACACAGGGACCAAAATTAGTGCACCTTATGCGGCTGCCATGCTGCTCTGACAATAGACCTTTTTCACACTTCCTTGTTTTAAACTGCATGATTTTAAATGTGCGTCTACAGTACTTGCACTGGAAATGGCAGGAAGTCCAAAGTAGCTCTATTTTTTTCTTGCTTTTTTCAACCTGAGATGTTGCTGCAGTACAGTGTTCGTGGTTTTGCACTGATTCAGACCAGAGCAGAGAGGATTCATGGTCCGAAACCATAGACCGTAAATATTAACGGAGGCAGTAACACTCCACCGTTCAAACTAATGTGCCACCATCGCCGTCTATGGGCAGTTTCAAAATGGCCGCAGGGGCTCGAAAATGTGAAAGAACTAGAGCTGTCAAACGATTAAAATTTTTAATCAAGTTAATTACAGCTTAAACATTAATTAATCGTAATTAAACGCATTTTGAACTATCGGCAAAATTATGCCATATTTCTCTGTAAATGGGTGTTTGAATGGAAAAATAAATGACAGTGTACATATGTACTGTATTTGTTATAAATAATATAAATTAATCCACATAAAATGGAATTCACATTATTGGCCTCAGACCAAAACTATTGTTTGTTACAGATGAGGGACATTCCAAAACAGTCTTGAGTATGACCACGTTACGGCGGCGCCGTTCGCCATGTTGCGAACCGCTGTCCAGAGCGGTCACAGCTGCCCCGGGTCAGAACGCTGCGGCCACGAAGGATGCGTAGTCCCGTTCGAGTTCACAGCAGACAACAGCAAGTTCCCTGCGGTCACTCAATTTTTCTGTATGAACACTTCTGAGTGTTATTATGGGATGCATGTGCGGGTCATTCGGTACATGCGTCATTTTTTTTAATTGTGATTAATGAAAAAAAATTATTAACTCATTGAGTGCCAGCCTTGTTTCAACAGCTTGGGTTTAGAATGGCCATGATGTCAATTTTTCCTGATATTTGCAAAGCCACAGCATATTGTCATAATCACATGCTATAAAGTTTGAAAGGTGAGGCTTTGAACTTTCAGATGGTGAAAACCTTCCGTTTCTACCAGCCTTTGCCTCTGAGATATCCTAAGCAAAAGATGGAAAACTTTCATGAAAATCCCTGTGAATTTCCTAGAAAAAGGAGATCGAGACCCTTTTATGACATATGATTTTTTGAGGGTTTTGTTGTCCTGACACATACATTTCTGGGTCCACGGACAGTTATAAGATAGATATATCTTATAGGCGTGGGGTAGGCTACAAAAACCTTTATAAAAGGAATAATTCAATCTATATGAATATTTATACCTCCTTTACAATGAACACTGGAGATGAAATTTGATCCATATGAAGATTTATGGCAACAGCAACAACAACAATACGAATGTACAATTAGAAAACAAATGTTTATTTGTAGGAATATAATAAATAAAAAATAAAAAACATAAAAAGATCCTCCTCCTCCGCTGACAGCGGCAGGAATACACAATATCTTTTTTGACTTCGACCAGGATCACTCTATGAGGCAAAGCGACAACCACTCAAAGCTGCGTAATGAACAATAAATAACGCACATTAAAGTATGTAATGACTTTTAGATCCTCATATAAGCAGTTAATTTCATCATTCCCAAATTTACACACAATGTGTGTCAGGGTGTCTACTTTCAAAATGTAGAAAAAAAAGCCTTTCCGTAAAATTACATTTGTGGCATTCAATGAGTTAACGTGCGTTAACCGATAATTTCGACAGCCCTAGAAAAAACGCATCTGCGCAGGCCTCAGCCGGCACGGGCCACATTCATTTGACGAGTGCCTTCAAACTTTCACCGGGGGCTAAACTAGACTGGTCCAAAAAAATAAAGGTTTTGAAAGGTAAGAAGATGTGTACATTAGCATTGAATAATTCTAATTCCGGGTCCATTGCCATCGGCCCGGGCTGGTCTTGCAAGTATGTAAGCGCACGTTGGCGGCCAACTTTGGGAACCCCTAGACCAGAAAGAGACCACAGAGAGAAGTCGGAGAGAGAGACCAGAGAGAGATCTGATCGAGTTCAGAGCAGAGCAGAGAATGGCCTAGAGGTTTTATGCACTTTCTTTTACAGACATGGAGAAAATAAGACATAAGCTCCACAGAAGTCAAGTCCAGAGTCCAGACCTGACAGCAGTCCGATCAGCAGCATCACAACCCATCCAGACCAGGCGTCCAGGAGACTCTTGATCAGCTCCCACAGGGACTCCTTACTCTTGGAGGTAATCTGATGAGAGAGGAAGAGGAGGAGGAGGAGAAGAGAAAGGAGGAGGAGGAGAGAGAGGAGAGAAAGGGGGAGGAGGAAGAGGAGGAGGAAGAGTGGGTAGAGGACAGAAAGTAGAGAGTGGAGGAGGATAAGGAGGAAGAGAGAGAAGAGACAGAGGAGAGAATGGAGAGAGTGGAGGAGAGAGAGGAGGAAGAAGAGAAGATAGAGGAGGGAGGAGAGAGAGAGAGAGAGGAGGGTCACACAGACAGGTTTTGGCTGTGAGTTTGGAACAGCGCACCCTCACCCAGGGAGGGGGAACCGAGGGGGGGGGTCTGACCTTGCGGTGACGGTCTGTATCACGGCTCTTCTCTCGTAACCAGTCGATGGTGTGAAAGTCTTCGTACTTAGCAACGTCGGGAAACGGCTCGTCCAGGAAGTCCATGAGTCCAGAGCCGTTCATGTCCTCAGTGACCATAGAGCTGCTGCTGCCGCCTGCTGCAGGGAGGGGTATGGGTTAAAGCTGGGGTCTGACACTTTCAGACGACACTAATAGAACTCTGTATTTTCTCACGAGTTTATCAGACAAAGGCTCAAATGGTATGGCTCCTCCTAACTCCAAGACTCCAAACTCTCACACTGCAAAACTTCTACTGGGTCCTAAACAGCCAAAAAGTGCAGTTGGAAGCAGCTCCAGCGCCAAACTCCTAATGTGGAATCAGCTCCTCATCCATGTCCAAGAAGCAGACAGTCTCTACAATCAAGGTCAGGCTTAAAACAGTCTTCACTTCAGCACATGGTTAGATAGGTAAGACACAGGGAATACTTAGAAATACAACGTTAAGTCTAAACACAAAGATTGTCAGTGACGCTGCATATGGAGCTTCCTGCTAGTAGATTATGGAAACAGCACTACCCTCTCCTCTTTTCATCAGTATGACTTCAGCTGTTGTCTGTTCATTGCCATTCACTCACTGTCCCATTGTCCGTTTAATGTCGTAATGATGGGACCCCTGAAATTGAAGTCCTTCATTTGCTCATTTGGACCGTCTTCCCAGGATTTGTGGGCTGCACCCTCTCTCTGCAGCCCACAGCCTCAGTCCAGGATCTGCAGCCTCAGTCCAGGATCTGCAGCCTCAGTCCAGGATTTGCAGCCTCATTCCTGCAGCCTCAGTCCTGCAGCCTCAGTCCTGCAGCCTCAGTCCTGCAGCCTCAGTCCAGGATCTGCAGCCTCAGTCCAGGATCTGCAGCCTCAGTCCAGGAATCTGCAACCTCAGTCCTGGATCTACAGCCTCAGTCCTGGATCTACAGCCTCAGTCCAGGATCTGCAGCCTCAGTCCAGGATCTGCAGCCTCAGTCCTGGATCTACAACCTCGGTTCTGGATTTACAGCCTCAGTCTGTGTTATAATAAATAATGTGGGCCTCCCCGAGGTTTCTCACTTTTCTCTCACTGGGTTTTTAAGAGTTGTTCCTTGTAGATCCGGGAGGACAGTGGTCAGTGGGGTACAGTGGTGATGATCCAGGACATTTAAGGACTTCTATTAACATTAATGGACATTAGTCATTTGCAACTTGTGTACGACTGGTTCTATACAGATATTATACAACCCTTTGTACAATGTCATCTGCTCCAGTTATACCCACAATATAATAATAATAAAGCAGCAACAATCAGTGCATTCGTCTTGTATTCCACCCATTAAAAAGCCTTGTCTGACAAAACTGCATTCGAAATTACGAAATATCGACTCATAGCAATATAGTCTATTCATTCAAATATTAGTCACGCAATGAGAAACAGCTTTTTTATATATATATATTTATAAATATATTCCCAAGGGCTCTGTGCTGAAGAACAGCTTGTGTATGTAAGCAGTGGGACTATAGTCTTACATGGATCCTCTGAATGCAGTATTTTCGCCGTAAACATGTGAAATGTGATGATAATAACAACGCTGTCAACGTTAGCCGCAGAAGCTAACATGAAGCACTTCTCACCTTCTCCCGCCTCCATCTTTAGGTTTAAAGTCTTCTTCGTGTTTGTAACAAAGGCCGAATCACTGGTTGTTTACGTCTTTCTTCATATTGTCCGCGATTTGCACAGAAACGTGGAGGTTTAGTACAGAATGGGGCAGCAGCGTCACAGAAGCTAGCGCGTCTCGGACTACAAACATGGCGGCGAGTGTCGGAGGACTACAAGCACGGATTTAAAATATATAAAACCTAATTTATACATCAAAATTACAAAAGTACTCGTCTTAAATGAACTTAAGTATACGTACAAAAACAAAGATAACCCTGGTGTGCGTAACTTTAGTCTCGTAAATGACACATGTTTAAAGCTGGGGTTTGTAACTTTAGTATTATAAATAAAACCCGTTTAAAGCTAGGGTCTGTAACTTTAGTCTCATAAATAACACATTTTTTTAACCTGAGGTACGTTACTAAGAACTCTAACACAAAAGAACTTTGAGCATTATATATTTTCTCTTGAATATGTTTCTTTTGTCGTTAGTATTTGACCCCTGTTCTTAACAGAAGAACAGGAAGTGGAATCTCTTCATGGTTGCTTCCATCATGTAGTTTGTCCAACATAGTCTTAGACCGCAACATGCTGTCTTCATCTGACCCTAAGAAAGAAAAGAACCCTGTAAGTCACTATCTGACTCTTTAGGCTTAATGGGGTGGACCTGCTTTAGACCTGCTTCAGTCCTGCTTTGGACCTGCTTTGGACCTGCTTTAGACCTGCTTCAGTCCTGCTTTATGGTATGGTAAGTACTTTATTTGAGCAGGGACATTGTACACATAAGCATTAACACAAAGGAGAGATTTATTGTACCAAGTTATAGCAAAGATGCTAGTTTCCACCTGTAGTCCCTGGGCAGGCTGATGTTATATTCAAATTCTAATGTAGAGAGATACATAAATTAGTCATACATATACAGACTTTAAATAACATAATTCACAAAACATTTCATTTAATATCAATAAATACAGTTCCCAAACTTCTACTAAAATATTACCCTCACTCACACGTGTGCAAACTTGGTTTTCCAGAAGCCATTTCTTAGTCAGACAAGAAAATGTTTTAATACAATAATCTCTGTGGGCAGAGTGTTCCACTGACTCATGGCCGTCACAGAGAAAGCAGATTTAGCAAACGTTGTTCTACATTTTTTGATGCTGCATTCTCCTCTAGAGGTGGATCGAGTTTTATCTGCACTCAATGTTATGAATTTTGTCAGACGAGGTGCACTAACACCATGGATCATTTTAAACAGGAAACAAACATTGGACTAAAATGTTAGGTTTTTCAAAGTTGAGAAAGTCCTATTTAGAGAGGATGGGACAGTGATGGTACCGCCTGGACTTCTTATCATGGATCTTAAGGGCACACTTGTACAGTGACTCGAGAGGTCCCAGAGTGGTTTTACAGCCCTGAGACCAGCTCGAGACACAGTATACAAAATGTGACAGGATCATGGAGTTCAGATACAGATGGGACGCCTCAGTGGTGAGTGACCCCCGAATGTATCTGAAGTTGGCCAAATTAAACTTAAGATTGTTATGAAGTTTCTTTACATGATGTTTGAAAGTCAGGTTGTTATCCAGGGTCATTTTTAATTTTACAACTGATGCATGGGGCGACAGTAGCTCAGTTGGTAGAGCATTGGCCTTAGAGCCTGAAGGTCGTGGGTTCAATCCCACCGTAAGACCTACTTCACGACTCCCACTGATGACTGCTGTCGTTGTGTCCTTGGGCAAGACACTTAACTCCACTTTGCCTGAAGCTCCAACTGAAAGATCTCAGCTCCTGTGGACTCAGCACCTGCAGGAGGATCAGTGAGGGGCTGGTGCTCTGTGGACTGGGTGCAGCTCCCCAACCCAGAAATGGATTAAGGGGAAGAAAATGGATGGATGGATGGAACTGATATGCTTAGTTTGTAAAATACATTGAGACGGTTTTGTCTGTATTTGATGTCAGACTCTTTCATTTCATTTGTTAATTTTGTTGTCACATAATTTTAGTTTTTGCCATGAACAAACAAGACTGTACGTCAGCATTCATGATGAAGTTTGCAGTGCAGACAGAGACAGACATATATATAAATGCTAAAGGCCCCAAAATGGAGCCCTGTGGCACTCCCATGGTGTAATCTGAGTGGAGAGAGGTGTTGTTCACTCTCACACTCTCACATGAGGGAGCTTTAGCCAGTGTCTGGTTAGAGAGGTGAGGGGGTCAAGGAACACCGCCCCCACCACTCCCCTTGATCAAGGTAGATCTAATCCTTTCAGTAGTAGGCGACTTCTGAGTATTTGCTTCTAGAATTGTAGAGGGTTTAAGAAGCATCGGTGTCAAAAGTCAGTGAGCCGCTCTGCTACAACTTTTTCAAAGATGTCGGAGATAGTGGGTGGGATGCTGATGGGGCGGTTGTTGCTGACCTCCTGTTTGTCCCAGACTTGTGCACAGGTGTGACGATGCCAGGTTTCAGCGCTGCCGGAAATATCCTGTCACTTTTTGACAGATTTATAGTTTTTGTATGAGGTAGGCTACTATTTACTTTTGCTTCCTTAATTAAGTTAAGGAAGAATGTGGCCTTGGCTTTTTTACTTTATTTCGTTTGTGTATTTTGAAGGCTTTTGTAGACCAGGTGGTTGATCATTTGTCTTTTATAATTTATTTCAAAGCAGCATGTCTTTTCTTCATTCATTTCCTAAGTTCAGCGTTACACTAAGACAGACTCTGCTTCTGTGTCGGATTCCTTTTTTTCCTTTTTGTTCATTTTTGGACGGTCAACGTTAACTCACCACATGATGTTCTTCCAGTTGGTTTGGTCTATATCATTTTCTAAGCGTGGGTTTATTTGTAAAAAATAAGATTGAATAATGTTTGAGACATTTTAGTTACTCTTGTTGGTTCATTTATCATTCGGGTCATCTGATCTTAAGTTTTGTCTACAGTAGCATGCTGCATCATTCCAATTTATATTGAAGTCTCCCATGAGTAAAATGTCTTTGCCATCAAACATTTTAAGCATTTCAAACAGTTTAGACTTAGAGTAAAATCATTCTGGCTCTAGGTTGACAATGGAGAGCAATGATAACAAATGACATTTCTGTAGAGAGAGTGACAGTGACTCCTGCACATTCTAATTTATGTTTGGTGAGGTCTATCTCCTTACTTTGGATAATAACTTTAACATAAATCAGAACACCTCCTCTCTTTCCCCTTTCTCTATCCCGTCTATAAACATTGTAGCCTTGGAAAGAAAATACAGACAGGGGTGAAGTGGCACATAACCAGGTTTAACTTTGACATAAAAAGTCCAGGTTAGAGTCCGATAAAAGGTGTTCGATTCCTCTTTCTTTGTATTTAGCTGTCCTCCGAAGATACCTTTTGGTTTTGTGTCAGAGTTCCAGAGCACGCTTGCATGATTGACAGTTTGAAAAAGTTTGATCCATTTCAGTTTTGAAGCCACGAGTGCTTGATGGTGCGTGTTCAGTTTGTACAGTCTGGAAAAAAGTTTTTAGGCATGTTTTCTCGTGCGTGAACCGTCAGAGTGAACCATCAATACACAGTAGGAGGAGTGTTTACCTGTGGTTGATGTTGAGAGGCCATAGGCAGGTCTGCGGGATCTGCTTTAGTCCTGCTTTAGTCCTGCTTTAGTCCTGCTTTCAATCTCATTTAGTCCTGCTTTAGTCCTGCTTTAGTCCTGCTTTCAATCTCATTTAGTCCTGCTTTAGTCCTGCTTTAGTCCTGCTTTCAATCTCATTTAGTCCTGCTTTAGTCCTGCTTTAGACCATACTTTAGACTGGCTTTAGACCTGCTTTTGACCTGCTTTAGACCTGCTTTTGACCTGCTTTAGACCTGCTTTTACCTGCTTTTGACCTGCTCTTTGAATGTAAAGCTTTAATATTACTCATAAATGGGTCCAAACACATGTTCAGGTCTCTGAGGAACAGTATGGTAGATGTCTGCAGCTGATGTCTGGTTTTGGGGCCGTGGTCCAAGGCTGTGCAGAGTACAGGGTTGGAGGTTGTTATGGGATGGATGCGTTGCTAATGGCGATTCAAGGCCACAGTCTAATGGAGGGTTTGAGATTCACCGGTTTTGGTCCATTAGGCCTCAACAACATCCGACAAAATCAACAAACAACAAGTCTGAGCACAATGATAAGGCTATCGAACCAGGTCTAAAGCTGGTCTAAAGGCAGGTCGAAAGCAAGTTTTAAAGCAGGTCTAACGCATGGTCTACATGGTATATAGCGATTGTAATCGTAATGATTCTATTTTAAATACCTAGAAGTGTAGTGTTTTTATTATGCTGATTTTTATTAGGCCTTACTCTATTCTCTATTCTTTACTCTCTCTTTTCTGACTGTTGCACCGAGCCAAAGCAATTTCCTAGTCTATGACTTCCTGTTACTTACATGGCAATATAAATTAATCTGATTTTCTGATTGCGTGTCTCCACTGCAGGAACCTTCCCCACAGGGCCATTTACAAGAACTTTTACGGGTCCCAACAGAATCCCTCCTCCATGCTAGGGACTCCGTTGGGCCCTGGTGGGACTTGAGGTTTACTGGGCCCTGATTGGCTAAAGTTAGTGCAGGCTCTGACGCCAGCAGAAAGGACCCAAACAACCAGCATTTTAAAAAATCCAGCAGCATTAGCCCAACAGCATTAGCCCAACAGCATTAGCCCAACAGACACCACTGGAAACAGCGACCAACAGCACAGCATTGATTCAGACGGGGTTTGAGGGCGAAATGAAAAAGATACAGTAAGACATATCAGCCTCTCCTCGAAGCGTTGAACAGAGCACTTTAATGATCTTGCACTTTGTATTGAAATTGTTTTTAGCCGATCGTTTTCACAGTGACAATTGTTTTACTGTTTTATTTGTTTTTTTGTTTTTTTTTGTACTTTTAATGTTGTTTTATGTCTGTACTTGTGCACCACTGGGGACTTTTGCTAATGAATTCCAATGTGGTTTTACTGCAAATGGCAAATAAATGAATCTGAATCTGAATCTGATGCTCCTGTTGCTCCGGTTTCTCTCGGTGAGGCCTTTGACAGCGCCCCCGAGGAACAGTGAAAACATGAGGCTGAGGTTTGTGGACATGTGACCTGATACATCTGCCTCTCTGTCGTCAGCATGAAATCTCCATCCTCCATGTTTCCTCCAGTCCTTTCACCAACACAAACCCAAAGACAGACACTGATCCAGGTCTAATCCGGGTCTAATCCAGGACTAGGTCTGGACAAGGTATTTGTGAGGACACCTGTAAATGACGCTCAAACACAAGGGTGCCAATCCTCCACATTCAGCCACTGACCTTTACAAACACACACACACACACACCACACACACGCACACGCACACGCACACACACACACACACACACACACACACCACACACACGCACATGCACACGCACACGCACACGCACACACACACACACACACACACAGGCACACGCAATACATAACATTAAAGCTGGGGTCTGTAACTCTCAGACCATTAGAACTCTGTATTAAGTCCTGGCTCTAAAACTGGCTCTAAAAGTTCACTATTTTCACATCCTGTATTTGTGATGTCACATCTTTAGATCAAAGAGAGGACCACGGCGAAGTGAGGGTGGTCACTAAGCTGCCCAAAGAGGCAGATAGTGACTCGCAGGGCTCTTTCTTACATTAAAGTCAACCTGTTTTCTTTGTGACATATTCAAAGCAGACCCATCCCTGAAGGAGTCCCACAGGGGTCTGTACTCACCCCAATGCTTTTCACACCGATATAATACATGTTTTAATCCTGACCCCCCCCCGGTTCAAACACAGTGAGAAAAAAAGTACAGGAGAGAGAGACTAGAAAGAGGACCAGATGCCAAAGAGAGATATTATTTTATTCTGTATTCATAGAGATAATATAATTGTAGGAATACTCCGACCCAGGTTTTTTTCATGAATAAACTAGAGGACTTATTAAACTGCATCAATGGCTTCAACAAAAACTGTTTTATTCTTGGGGACTTAAACATCGACCTGGCCAAAAATCTCTGCACTTCATCGAACCGACCCTGAAGATCAGAGTCAACCTGAAACATGAGATCCTGGTTAATTCCCACTGGACAGAGACTAGGCCTGTCACCTGTCATGGTGGATAAAATTGGCCCAGATTTGTTTGCGATGGTCCATGCTGGTCACATTATTATTAAGAACGATGGACCAAAACCCAAAACGAAAAAAGGGTTTCATCACAAAATGTCCAAATCAGGAGGGGCCTGGTTTGAAGGAAAGAGGATGGGGAAACTACCAGGACGGCTCCAGGACGGTACTGAAGTTGGATGGGTGCAGGTGCAGGGGGCTACATAGCTAGGTACACTTGGTGTGGATGGAACAATCTGGCACTGGAGGGGGGGGGGGGACAGGGTCCTGTTTTGGAATGGTGGAATGGTGATCAGGTGTGGAGCTCAGCACAATTGATATTGAGGAGAGACCAGTTATAATCCACTGAGACCAGGAGAGACCGGTTATGATTCTACTGGAACCAGGATAGACCCACCCTGACTGAGGAAGACCCTTTTTACCAAGGTCAATCCGCACTTTCTCTCCCACGTGACGATAGATCTCCACCAGAGAGTTCAGTGCCACGCCTCTTACCTGAAACACAGGATTACAGAGGATTACCCAGCAGCCACCACACCTCTGCTGCTGTGATTTAAAGTGAGGTTGCTTTTCTGCTGCTACTGAACACCTACATTTATCCTACAGGGAATCACGATTCTACAGGATTCCACAGGATTCCAATGGATTCCAAAAGATTCCAAAGAATTACACAGGATTACAGTGGATTACACGAGATTATACAGGATTATAGAGATTTCATGTGTTTATAACCTGTAATAATTTCTCACCGCGCTACTCAGATCCTCCAACAAACTGCAGATGTGAGGCACGATTTTGCTCAACGTCAAACTCTGCGACCCAAATCTACAAACAAGAAACAGATTTTACCGAAGAATCGAGTGGATCCCAAGACTGAAGACAAACTGAGGAGGAGGAGGGGTGCGGAGGAGGGAGTGGGTGGGGTGGGGAAGGGATGGGAGGGGAGGAGGTCACTCACACGTTCAGAGTGGACATCAAGCACAGACACAGTCCTTCTCTTGTTCTGCTGTTCTTGTGTTTGAAGCCTCCCATCATCCGCTCCCACACGAACTATAAAAACAGAAGAGGAAGAGACAGAAGAAGAAACAGAGACATCAGTATTTGTTAGAACAAAATCTGTAAACACGCCTCTCGTTCTGCCACATGATGTTTTATCACATCATGTGTGTGGCCACAGCTGCTATGGAACACTTACCTGGGGGTTGGCTGCCACAGCCGCCCTGGGACAGTTACCTGGGGGTTGGCTGCCACAGCCGCCCTGGGACAGTTACCTGGGGGTTGGCTGCCAAAGCCGCCCTGGGACAATTACCTGGGGATTGGCTGCCTGGTCCATGATCTTTAGCAGCAGAGCCTGGTCCTGCTCTCGCACTCTCTCTGTGACGTCTCCCAAACGATCCATGAGGCTCGGCAGAACTGCAACAAGCACGAATGGAGTGAGGGAGAGAGCAGCACGAGCCCAGAGTGGAGTGAGGGAGAGAGCAGCACGAGCCCAGAGTGGAGTGAGGGAGAGAGCAGCACGAGCCCAGAGTGGAGTGAGGGAGAGAGCAGCACGAGCCCAGAGTGGAGTGAGGGTGTTACCTGTGGCCACCTGAGTCCTGAAAGCCTCCTGCAGAAGAGAGACCAGAGCCGAGAGGAGCTCCATCCCCAACAGGACCACCTGCAGAGAGAGACCACAGGGACCGAGGCTGAGGACAGAGGACAGAGGACAGAGGACAGAGGAGAGAGGAGAGAGAGGAGAGAGGACAGAGGACAGAGGACAGAGGACAGAGGAGAGAGGACAGAGGAGAGAGGAGAGAGGACAGAGGACAGAGGACAGAGGACAGAGGACAGAGGAGAGAGGAGAGAGGACAGAGGAGAGAGGACAGAGGACAGAGGACAGAGGACAGAGGACAGAGGAGAGAGGATAGAGGACAGAGGACAGAGGACAGAGGACAGAGGAGAGAGGAGAGAGGACAGAGGACAGAGCCTAAACAAACAAGACAACCAATACCATAGTTGGAAAAGGGACACAATGGACACACACACAGTCTCACCTCACAGTCGCCGTGGTTCACCCAGACACACACCACAGTGTCCACTGCTCGATCCACAGTGCTCTGGTCCTGAACCAGAGCGGGACAGTCCTGAACCATCTGCAGGACATGTCCCAGAGTCCTGGTCTCTGCGTGAGAGAGGAGCTGGAGGAGGACCTCTGGGGAAACATCAGGAGGAACATCGGGACCAGGACTCTGTGGACACAGCCCCTCCTCTGGATCCATCTGCAGAGATAAAGACAAGCTAAAGCAGGTCTAAAACAGGACTAAAGCAGGTCTAAAACAGGACTTAAGCAGGACCAAAACAGGACTAAAGCAAGACTAAAGCAGGACTAAAGCAGGACTAAAACAGGACTAAAGCAGGACTAAAGCAGGTCTAAAGGCTGGACTCACCTCTGCTTCAGATTGGTGGGTCAGATTCATGTGAGGTCAGAGGTCAGAGTCCTCAGCGCTGGAGCGAGGTGCAGTGACATGATCCTGATCAAACACACTGATCACGTTACTGAAGTGAGAAAGTTTTAAGGTCAAAGAAACAATGAAATGTATTTATATCACTATCAAAAGGTACAGTATATAATAATAATAATAATGTATCGGTTTTATATAGCGCTTTTTTGGACACTCAAAGACGCTTCACATGTGTCATTATTCATTCACTCCATACACAGTAGAGATAAACTATTACTGTAGCCACAGCTGCCCTGGGGCACACTGACAGAAACGGGGCAACCAGTATGTGCCATCGACCCCTCTGACCATCACCAACCATTCACACACACACCAAACTCATTCTAGGCAATGGGGGTGAAGGGTCTTGCCTAAGGACACAACGGCAGTTTGCCACTTTACAGCCACAGCCGCCCCGCTGTGGCACCTGGTGTTCCCATATATAAGAGGGTTTTCTTCTTCCGGGTGGATCATCAATACCATTGGTCCTCCTAATTGTCAATCATTCTGGTGATACCAGAATTTGGTTCAAATAGTGGAGAGGGCGGTTCTTTCCTAAAATTTGGGAAAATCCTATATACCATTTACTAACAACAAACACAGAGCTGATTAAACAGAGAAAGAGTCAAAACTAAACGTCTAAAGCAGGTCTAAAGCAGCTCTAAATATGGTCGAGAGCAGGTCCAAGCTCTGTACCAGAAGTGTGTCTAGTTCTGACCTGGTTTAGTCCTGAACCAGGTCTAAACCAGGTCTAAACTAAACCAGGTCTAAACTCCGGTGAATTTTCGTTCCTGTGCAGTTAGCTTGAGGCGTTAACTTTATTAAAATCACACTCTTTCATTCATTTGAACGTAAATCTTAGGTGTGAACTAACGGCTACATTAACATCAATCATTAGCCGTGCACGCGCAGCCTCTCGCGGCGCTGATTGGCTGTTATTGATCAGTTTGCTCCGGATTGGCCTCACCTCGCCCCAGAGCGTGGTTAACGGGGCTGGTCCGATCTGCTCCGGTTTTGTTCGGCCTATTTCAGGTCTGGTCCAGGTCCGGTTTCCGGAGCTGGTAAATATTCTGAAGAGGCAGAGACGAAAGGCGAAAGCAGAGCAGATGTGCGCTGTTCTCGTTGGGCCACCGTAGCACTGCAGTGAGAGAGGGCTCCATCTGCTGGACACACACGGAACTACAACTGCATTATTTATCTGTATTCAAACTATCTCCATGTTTGTATGTATGTGTTTGTTTGTATTTACATATATATTAATTATTATTTTATAGTTTATATATATATATATATATATATAAATATTTATTTTTATATTTACGAAAAAGTGGGCCAAAAGGTCCATGACATCCTAGAAAGAGAATTATCCAATTCTTTTGAACGGCATCTTCTTTTCTCTTGATAATGGCCTTACAGAATGGTCCAAAAGTCGGCTCTTAGCCCAAAGCTACGTTCCAGGTGTGTGGAGGTTTTGTTGTTGTTGACCTTTCTAGTTTAGCCGCTGTGGACTTCAGAAGGCACTGATTAAATTAATGGAGCTAGTGCCGGCTAACACATTTGCACACCTGGAGCCAGCACCAGCTCCATTTTGAAAAAGCAACACAGAAGCCAAAAGTCATAGAACATAAGTTTCAATGACAGAGATAGACATGACATTACAAACACACTTCTGTCGCTGATTTTGTGATTTTAAAGTTTCTTGAAAAAGTCTTCATACCCTGTTCACATGTGTCTGAGATCCATTGAAAAACAAGACACGGCCATACACTTGAACTATTAAGCCCAACAAGGAGACAACTAATCACAGATGCAGTCAAGAGGCCAATGATTACTCTGGTGGACTAAACCAGGACTAAAGCAGGACTAAAGCAGGACTAAAAGTAGGACTAAAAGCAGGACAAAAAAAAGGACTAAAACAGGTCTCAACAAGGACTAAACCAGGACTTTCTTGTCAGGTGGGTCTGACAGTCCTCTTCAGAACAGCTGTCGTCTCTGAGTGATTTTACTTCAGTTAAATCGCAGACTCCTCTGCTCCTACGTCTGTGGAACACCCTCATGATAATCTCAATATAATTTTATTTCAATTCAATTATCAATTCAAGATAATCTGTAAGTGTGAAAATGGCAACAAAAACCATTCACTTTGTGGTGAACGGACACGAGGAGACGGCAGAGTTTGGACTCAGCAGCAGCGACAGAGACGTCCAAGGTAAAACCTGCATATACAGTATACACAGTGTGTGTGTAGGTGTGTGTGTGTGTGTGTGTGTGTGTGTGTACGTGTATATGTTATATGCATATCTAATATAAGCTTTAATGGTTTCAGAATTATATGTAGATATACACGTTATAGAAGTAATAATACTACATGAAAGACCACAACAAACAGGCGACAGAACACATTAAGTTTGACTCTACAAGCTGTGCACATCTAGAGTTTCGCCCATTCCTCTTTACAGAACAGCTGCGTCAGATCAGAGGAGAGCGTTTTGGGCCATTCTAATATTGTGATATTGTGTGACTGGTTGTCTGAGTGCAGGTAGATGCTTGTGTGTGCGAACGTGCCTTTGTGTGTGTCTGGTCGGTTTGCAGTGTTGTTGGTTGGTTTCTAGTGTTGTTGAGAGGTTCGCAGTGTTGTTGGAAGTTTTGCAGTGTCTGTGTACTAATGTCTGCTCTCCTTCAGAACTCTTCCGAGCCACAGCAGAAGTGGGAGCGGACCACATCTTGAAACTCTTCAGCTCAAATGGACAACTGTTGAAGATCTCAGCGTCTCTGCAGCAGAACCAGAGAAGCGCCCCCTACAGGCTGCAGCTAGAGTCATGTAAGAGCTCCCCCTACAGGCTCCAGCTAGAGTCATGTAAGCGCTCCCCCTACAGGCTGCAGCTAGACTCATGAAAGAGCTCCCCCTACAGGCTGCAGCTAGAGTCATGTAAGAGCTCCCCCTACAGGCTCCAGCTAGAGTCATGAAAGAGCTCCCCCTACAGGCTGCAGCTAGACTCATGAAAGAGCTCCCCCTACAGGCTGCAGCTAGAGTCATGTAAGAGCTCCCCCTGCAGGCTCCAGCTAGAGTCATGAAAGAGCTCCCCCCACAGGCTGCAGCTAGAGTCATGTAAGCGCTCCCCCTACAGGCTGCAGCTAGACTCATGAAGAGTCATGAGTCTAGCTCAGGGATGTATTTTGAGTCCTTTGCTTTTTACTTTGTACACTCACGATTGTGTGTCCTCCTCTGACTCAAACTTGATCATCAAATATGCTGATGACACCACCATCATCGGTCTCATCAGTGACAATGATGAATCCTCTTATAGAGCAGAGATACAAAATGTGGTTCAGTGGAGTAAAACTAACAACCTCCAGTTGAACGCATCGAAAACATGTGAACTGGTCTACGACTTCAGTCGCAATAGTTCTCATTTGCCTGTCGTAATCGACAACTCCCAGGTACAGATCGTAGAGGAGTGCAAGTTTCTGGGTCTAACTCTGTCTAACGACCTGAAATGGGTTAAAAACACTGACTGAGTCGTTAAGAAAGCTCGTCAGCGTCTCTACTTTCTGCGTAAACTTAGAGAATTTACCACTAACTCTAAGATTCTGCTTAACTTTTATCGCTGCACCATTGAGAGTTTACTTGTTGGTTCTGTGTCTGTGTGGTTTGGAAACATCACAGATAAAGAAAAGAGAGCTTTAAACAAGGTGCTCCGCTCTGCAAAGAGGACTGTGGGCTGTGAGCTTCCTGTTCTGGAGGTTCTTTATAAATCCAGACTTTTAAACCGAGCTCTTAGGATTGTCAATGACTCTTCTGGCCACCCTGGGAAAGCCATGTTCCAGCTTCTTCCCTCTGGCAGAAGATATCGCTCTCTGAGATGCAGGACATCTCGTTACGCTAACAGTTTTTATCCACAAGCTGTTATCAGTGTGAACAGAGCACTTTAATGATTTGCACTTGTTTGAACTGTTTTAGTCGATCGATTTCACAGTGACATTTGTTTACTGTTTTATTTGTTTTATTATTGTCTTTTAATGTTGTTTTATGTCTGTATTTGTCTGTGCACACTGGAGACTTTTGCTAATGTATTCCAATGTGGTTTTTTTACTGCAAATGGCAAAATAAACTGAATAAGAATCTGAATCTGAAAGAGCTCCCCCTACAGGCTGCAGCTAGAGTCATGTAAGAGCACCCCCTACAGGCTGCAGCTAGAGTCATGTAAGAGCACCCCCTACAGGCTGCAGCTAGAGTCATGTAAGAGCTCCCCCAACAGGCTGCAGCTGGATTCATGAGACTGTGTGACTGTGACGTCATGTGACCGCAGGTGCAGATGTTGCAGGGGTGGCCATGCCGACGCAGCTGGTCGCCATGGAGACACGTGTGCAACAGCTGGAGACGCGAGTGATGGAGCTGAACCGGAGTCCAGAACTTCTGCACGAGTTAGACCAGGAAGTGGAGGACTTCAAGAGGAAACTACAGGTACAAGTACAAGTACTAATACTGGTACTTCTACTACTAATACTGTCGCTGCTGCTACTTCCCCTGTGTGCAGAGTGTGGAGCACTTGAGCTGGATGGGTTTGTTCAGAGACAACACAGAGAAGTTCATTCATAAAACTGGGCCGAGACTAACGACGGCGCACGCGACCCGTGTGAGTTCACACGCGACCCCTGTGAGCTCACACGCGACCCCTGTGAGCGCACATGCGACCCCTGCGAGTGTGGAGAGGCAGAAGCTGCGCACCAGGTTTCTCAACATGAGGTTGGAGACAGCAGCTTGTTTCTGTGTCAGAGTCCAGTTCAAACAACTGTGTGTCTGCAGCTCTCTACAGGTCAGTGAGGAGGTCAGAGAGCATCTGAAGACACCAGTGTTCGACAACTGGTGAGTCCCTCTGCTCTCTGTCTGGTCTCTCACCCACCGGTCTCTCCCTCTGGTCTCTCCCTCTGGTCTCTCCCTCTGGTCTCTCCCTCTGGTCTCTCCCTCTGGTCTCTCCCTCTGGTCTCTCCCTCTGGTCTCTCTCTGGTCTCTCTCTGGTCTCTCTCTGGTCTCTCTCTGGTCTCTCTCTGGTCTCTCTCTGGTCTCTCTCTGGTCTCTCTCTGGTCTCTCTCTGGTCTCTCTCTGGTCTCTCTCTGGTCTCTCTCTGGTCTCTCTCTGGTCTCTCTCTGGTCTCTCTCTGGTCTCTCTCTGGTCTCTCTCTGGTCTCTCTCTGGTCTCTCTCTGGTCTCTCTCTGGTCTCTCTCTGGTCTCCCCGTGGTCCCTTTGGTCTCTCTGGTTCAGGCAATGGGAGGACTCTGAGATGCTGGTCCTCCTTCAGACCATGTTTGAGGACCTGGGCTTCGTGTCAGAGTTCCAGATGGAGACCAGTATCCTGCAGAACTTCCTGCTGGAGGTCCATCGTCACTACAACTCCATCCCCTTCCACAACTTCAGCCACTGCTTCTGCGTCACCCAGATGGTACAAGTACATTTACCAGTACCAAGTATCTTGTCCTCTCCCTCCTCTGTCCTCTTTCTTCTGTCCTCCTCAGATGTATGGACTGATCTGGATCACGGAGCTCAGGACCAAACTGAGCAGGACTGACCTCCTGATCATGATCACCTCAGCTCTTTGCCATGACCTGGACCATCCAGGATACAACAACGTGTACCAGGTGAACCCAGGACCAGGACTGGACTGGACCAGGACTGGACCAGAACAGACTCTGTTCTCTTTCAGATAAACGCTCAGACAGACCTGGCGCTCCGATACAACGACATCTCACCTTTAGAAAACCATCACTGTGCTGTTGCCTTCAGCATCCTGTCCAAGGTTGGACCTGTTTTAGATCTTCTTTAGACCTGCATTGGTTCTGCTTTAGTCCATCTATAGACCTGTTTTAGACCTGCTTTAGACCTACTTCTCCTCTGGTCTGTTTCTCAGCCCGCCTGTAACATCCTGAAGAACGTGACATCAGATCAATACAAACAGATCCGCTCTGGAATGATCAAGTGAGACTAAAACGTCACTTTCTGGTCTCTCTGGTCTCTCTCTGATAGTTTCTCTGCTGCAGGTGTATCCTGGCCACAGATATGGCTCGTCACAATGAGATCCTCAATAAGTTCAAATCCTTTCAACCAGCGTTTGACTTCAGCAACAAGGAGCACAAAGAAGTGGTACTGACTCCTCCTCCTTCTCTCTCCTCTTCCTCTTTTCACTCCTCTCTCCTCCTCCTGCAGCTGATGAAGATCCTGGTGAAGGTGTCAGACATATCTAATGAGGCGAGACCAGTGTCAGTGGCAGAACCATGGCTCGACTGTCTGCTGCAGGAGTTCTTCAACCAGGTCCAACACTCTCGCTGGTCTCTCTCTCTCTGGTCTCTCTCTCTCTGATCTCTGGTCTCTCTCTCCCGGTACCAGAGCGACACAGAGAAGTCTCGTGGATTACCTGTGACTCCGTTCATGGACAGAGATAAAGTTTCCAAACCTTCATCTCAAACTAACTTCATCACATTTGTGCTTTTACCACTTTTCACCGAACTCACCAAACTGTTCCCGTGTCTGGAGGTGAGAGGGGGGGGGAGGTGGGGGGCAGGTTAGAGGTTAGAGCTGTACTTTATTCCCAGATGTTCCTGTTCCCTGCAGCTGCACATCCTGGAGCCAGTGAGGAGAGCTCTAGAGTATTATGGAGATCTGGAGAAGGCCTCGAACCTCAAACACTGAGGACGAAGACTCTCAAACACTGAGGACGAAGACTCTCAAACACTGAGGATGAAGACTCTCAAACACTGAGGATGAAGACTCTCAAACACTGAGGATGAAGACTCTCAAACACTGAGGATGACCTTGGTTGATAAATAAAGACGACTCACTTTAACCCTAAAGATGAAGACTTGCATTGTTACTTTGCATTCAAAAAACAGCAGCTCGAGTCCTGACTAGAACCAGGAAGTACGACCACATTAGTCCAGTTCTCAGGTCTCTGCACTGGCTTCCTGTGGCTCAGAGAATAGACTTTAAAACAGCTCTGCTTGTTACAAGTCTCTCCATGGCCTCGCACCAAAATATATTAGTGACATGTTAGTCCCATATGAACCAGCCCGGACTCTGAGGAGCACAGGGACTGGACTCCTGTTAGTGCCCAGAGTCAGAACTAAACATGGGGAGGCTGCTTTTCAGATTCATGCTGCAAAAATCTCATACAATCTTCCTGAAAATGTGAGACAGGCTTCTTCTCTGACAATGTTTTAATCCAGGCTAACAGATTTCTTTAGCCGAGCATACTGTACAACGGAGGAATTTTTATCTTTTTTTAATGTACTGAGATTATTTATGATTTTAATGCTTTCTTGTTTTGTTCATCACTTTGGGTTGCCTTGTGTATGAATTGTGCTATACAAATAAACTTATTTCAGTTTGATGATTCTCTAATTATCTGAAAGTACAAAGGAATAAATCACAGGATCATGTTTTATGTAGAAGGAGTGAATATTAAAAGTTATAAAACTGAAGATTTATTACTTCTAATAATACCCCCTTACCTCAGCTTTAAGACTTTGGTTCAGACCCCACTTTTCTGCCACGTTCTCCCACAGTGAGCGAGTCTTGCCAGGTCCAGTCTGTGGTTCTGGTGATGAACATGTTTCTTTTATTCAAAGTGCATCGTACTTAAATAGTGGACGTTTACAACACGCAGTATTTACATCAGACATAAATACATCAGAAACAGGTTTTAAAGTCAAACAGGAATAAAACAGTAACAGAAGCTGAATGTTGCAGTATTTAGCTCTAAGTTTAAATTCTTGTATCTTGTATCCAACTTCATTTTGGCAGAATTTCTACATTTCAAAAACAGATGGTGACAAAATTAAAAGTGCTTATTGATTGCAACATGTGACATCACCGTCTGGTCCCTTCACATAGATCCATCTGTTTAAGATGTTTCTGCTTTTCAAGTTCAGATGTTAAAAATTGGCAACGGATGTTAGTTTGTGAATATGTTTTTCTCTCTCGGGTCTCTCTCGGGTCTCTCTCGGGTCTCTCTAGGGTCTCTCTAGGGTCTCAGTTGAACATGATAGACTCTGGGTCCTGGTTCATCATCTGGGCCATATGTCGGAGAACGTCCTTCTTGGTGATGATTCCCAACAGACGCCTGGAATAGAAAGTTGGCGATCAGCAGAATTTCTTTTTTAAAGGTGATGTCTATAACTTCAATTTTTTTTCTGTTGGACACATGATTCTGTGGATAGTAAGAATTGTGCATATTAAAGATATTTAAAACAGTGCCTCCCCTTGGAATAAAGTTACATACCCTAGCTTTAAGGTCTTTAAGGTCTCTAAGGTCTCTAAGGTCTCTAAGGTCCTACCCGCTCCTGGTGACCAGGCACTGCCTCAGGCCCAGCTTCCTGAAGATGTCCACCACGGTCTCCATGGGGGTGTGGTCTGTGACGGTGAAGGGGCTGAGGTTGAGGATGCGCCTCAGCTTCAGAGGTTGAGGGTTTGACGGCGCGAGGATCGGAGCGTCCTCCGTGAAGTAAACCACAGAACTGCTGACCACACCATCCTGCTTCTGACGGGCGCTTTCTGAAGGACAAGAGGGACACTTGAAGGTCTAAGGCAGGTATAAAGGTGGACTAAAGCCCCATCCCAATTCTCATCCTAGCCCTTAATTTGAACCCTTGCCCTCGATTTTGCTCTGGAGAGCTCCGGAGCTCACTTGCAGCCAAGGGTGATCCCATGATGCATTAGGATAGGTAGCTGTCGGGCAAAGCCGCGCCACAATTCAAGAAAACAACATGAAACACCCGTGTGCAAGTAGAGTATGTGGTGAACGTGTGGAAACTTCGAAGCGTGTGCGAGTCATTTAGGTTTTTTTTAAGCGTGTGTAAGCAGGACTAAAGCAGGTCTAAAGCAGGACTAAAGCAGGACTAAAGCAGGTCTAAAGCAGGACTAAAGCAGGTCTAAAGCAGGTCTAAAGCAGGTCTAAAGCAGGTCTAAAGCAGGACTAAAGCAGGACTAAAGCAGGACTAAAGCAGGTCTAAAGCAGGTCTAAAGCAGGTCTAAAGCAGGACTAAAGCAGGTCTAAAGCAGGTCTAAAGCAGGACTAAAGCAGGACTAAAGCAGGACTAAAGCAGGACTAAAGCAGGACTAAAGCAGGACTAAAGCAGGTCTAAAGCAGCTCCATACTTATAGCCAGAGTGAGGTCTCGTCTCTGCACAAAGCCGATGAGCCTCTCAGACTCTCGAGACACGACGACAGGAAACCCGTTGAAGTCTGTGTCTTTGATCAGAGCCTCCACCTCCTCCACTGAGGTGCTGTCCTGAGTGAGGAGGCCCAGAGGGGGGTCCGACCTGCGGGGGCGCATCACGTCTGCAGCCAGGGTCCTGAGGTGGGAGTAAAGGTATTAATGTCACTGAGAGCCTGTGTGTGAGTGTGTGAACTGGTACCTGTGAGTGAACTGGTACCTGTGAGTGAACTGGTACCTGTGTGTGAACTGGTACCTGTGTGTGAACTGGTACCTGTGTGTGAACTTGTACCTGTGTGTGAACTTGTACCTGTGTGTGAACTTGTACCTGTGTGTGAACTTGTACCTGTGTGTGAACTTGTACCTGTGTGTGAACTCGTCCCTGATGTCCAGATAAGGGTATCCGTTCAGTTGGATGTGAGACTCGTAGATTCCCTCTTTCCCGAAGGCGTCTGCCACCCATTTCGAGGTCACCGCCGCCGCCATCAACGGAACAATATACTCCAGACCTCCAGTCAGCTCGAACATAATGACCACGAGAGAGACTGTCATCCTGGTCACGCCCCCTGGAGGACAGAGAGAGAGACTGTCATCCTGGTCACGCCCCCTGGAGGACAGAGAGAGAGACTGTCATCCTGGTCACGCCCCCTGGAGGACAGAGAGAGAGACTGTCATCCTGGTCACGCCCCCTGGAGGACAGAGAGAGAGACTGCCATCCTGGTCACGCCCCCTGGAGGACAGAAACCAACAGAGATACAGTAGACAGCCCCACAGTCCTCACCCAGGCAGGCGGCTGCTCCCACCATGGCGTAGAGACCAGGTGTCACACAGTCTGCTCCTGGTCGACACCAACTTCTGAAGATGATCCAGTCGTGATGATGGTATGCCATCTGCTCCACCGCAATACCCACGATACGACCAGCAATCGCTCCCACCGCCATGGATGGAATGAAGAGACCAGAGGGGATCTGAGGAGAGAGAGAGCACAATGTACCAGACACAAGAGACCAGAGCAGGACCAGAGCGAGACCAGAGAGAGACCAGAGTCTCTCTCAGGTCTCTGGTCCTCTTCCTTACCTTCATGCCGAAGGTGAAGATGGTGATGAGGATCTTAAACACCAGGGCCAGAGTGAGTTGCCAAAGGGCGGAGTAGACCCCAGGACCAGCTGGGCGGTCTGGGATGTCGTCCAGAGCTCGGCTGGTGCTGTTGCTGGTGATGTAGTCACAGAGCTGAGACGACTCCAGAGCTCCACAGTCATTAAACAGCTCTGAGATCAGCTGAGACGTGGATCTACGAGTGTATGGGTTTGGATAGGCCAAGAGAGCAGTGACACCAGTGACCACCAGAACCTGGGGAGAGGAGGAGACCAGAGACACCAGTGACACCAGAGACACCAGTGACCACCAGGACCTGAGAAGAGAAGCAGGAGACCAGTACCCAAAGACAGAAGGAGACAAAAAACTGAAGAGACAGAGGAACTGCACATGCGGACAGAAACAGAAATACAGAAACTCCCGTATTTCACTCTGTAGACAGAGTGAAAAACAGAGTGAGCCAAAGGTGTGAGTCTAGTGTGTGTGGGAAAGTTGGTGGCGGATCGAGGGGCCAATGGCATAGACTGGTTGCCTCGTTTCTGTCAGTGTGCCCCAGGGCAGCTATGGCTATAGAAGTAGTTTATCACCACCGTGTATTGAGTTAATGAATGACATGTGAAGCATCTTTGAGTGTCCAAAATGCGTTACATAAAACCAATGCATTATTATATCATCATACTTGGGAGGGAAAACATATCGTTATGAAACAAACCAGCCATGTTTTTCTTACAGAATTGTCTCAAAATCATTCAAGATCATCTAAACATCATAAAGAATTATGATCGTTTAAATAGTGTTAAAGTTGTAGAGAGGAAATACTGGACTTTTTTTAACCCAACTTTGGTTAATGGGAGCCTATTTGAAATTCTCAGACAGTCGGATTAACACCAAACGTCAATCAGTTGTTCAACTCTGGGGTCTCGGTCAGCTAAAAGTGAAAAACATGAAATTGCAGCATAAGCGCCCCCTACAGAGTGAGCCAAAGAAATACATACACAATTTGTGCATTTAACAAACCACCCTCGTCGTTTGACTAAGTTTGAGCTTGGAAATTAAAAATAGAAGATTGTAATGTCTGCAGAGTCCAAAATGAAAGATCCAATCACTAAAACGCTGAAGATGAACTGTGTGACATTCACAATCAATCAATCAATCAATCAATTTATTTGAGCAGGTCATACAAAACAAAAAACAATCCAATAGGAAAACATTTCAAGAAAAAGTAGACACAGCTCAAAGGGAGTAAGCCGAAGTAAAATACTTGAGTGAGCTTACCCCAATTACATTTTCATATCGTTTTTCAATTAGGTGTGTGTTGTGTGTAGTGTGCGGTGTGTTGTGTGTGTGTGCGTGTAGTGTGTTGTGCGCAGTGTGTTGTGTGTGTGTGTCGGAGTGGGTACACATGCATGCGTGTATATGTTTGTTTCTGATAGTGCATGAGTGCTGTGTGTATTTGTATGTGTACTTGTGTTTATGCCTGGGTATAAGTGTATGTTTTCACAAAGCATTCTATAAAACATTTTACTCTAAAGTCCCTGGAGGAAAAGGTCTTCCTCTCTGGACCTGCCCTCTTTGAACGAGGACCAGAATGAACAGATGATTGCAGATATTTCAGATGGGGAACTTAAAGATAGATGGATACACTGCAGAACGGTATAAGCATCTGAAGAATTAACTGATGCCTAAATTACTTCCAGATTAAATTACTTCCTGATTCTTACTGGGTTTTAAAAAAGAAGAAACTGCCTCGAGCTGGAAGGAGGCTTTGATCACAGAAGGAAATGATAAAACAGAGTGCGGATCAGATAGGCCAATATCAGTTCTTTACATTTGATTATAGAATATTTACTTTAAGACAATGTGCGCAGAACCCTTCATGTTATAGATCATATCCAAACGAATAAAACTGAAGCGGTGCTGATGAGTATTGACACAGAGAAGGCATTTTACTTAATTAGGACTTCCTTTATAGGGTCCTAATAATATTATTATTATTGAAACAGTGAAGGTACTCTATACTAGTGGTGTGCTGAGCGTGCCGAGTCTTCAAAGCATGTACTGAGTAATCAAGGGACGTTTTTTTTAAAAGCGTGGGTCGAGGCGTGTGTTGGTGACGTATGTGGTGACGGTCGAAGCCTCGTGTAGCGGCCGAACAACGTGACGGTTCACTGAGGCGCTTCATATAGTTTGGAGAGTGCATCGCTTCGACAGGTGTTTCCGTCGGTCTCTGTGTGCCTTTGTGTGTGTGCGATTGTGTGTGTGCGATTGTGTGTGTGCGTGATGTGGAGCAGTCCTGTACTAAGTATAGCCAATCTACTTCATATGAAATACTATTAAAACATCTCACTTTAGTAAAACCTCAGATTCAAATATCCAGGCTTGGAATACCAGTTGTATATTAAATGGGTAGCGTAGTCTGTAAAAATTTGACTCAATTGTCAAAGATAGTTGGTTCGAATCCCGTTTGAGACAAAGAAAGTTTTGTATTTGCGGGGTAAATTTATTTAATTACTGGGAAATAAATGTTTTTTTTGTGTTTAATTAATCCACCTCATAGGAGTTTTTCCTCAAACTCTTTTTTGTAAAACTGCACCGCTTTGGATGCAATATATTTGTTGTATCAACACAATTGACTGAAAGCCTCAAATAGTTAATTTTTCATGAAGCATCAATTCGAACACAACATGTTTAGACCATAGACCGTAAATATCAATATTATTATCAGACCCCACCATTCATTGTAAGCATTTAAGACTGTTGTATATACTTTTTTGTCCACATGATGGCGTAGTGGAGCATGAATCGGATCAAGCCTTGAATCATGGGCCGAGAAATAGGCCGCAAATTGCTTCATGCCGACTGCAAGAATCAAAGTTAACAGCTTTGTACTGCAAAGAGGACATAAACAGGGCTGCGCATGGTCCCCACTCCTGTTGGATAGATACTTTATTGATCCCTGAAAGAGAAATTCAGATGATCAATTTATTTTTTTATTTTTGCTGCTACTGGGGTCACTCCAGTAGCAGCAAAAAAAAAATAAAAAACATTGATCATTCTAAAAAGCTAACAATAGTAATAATAAGCAACAGCCCTTCAGGTCACAGCAGCAGAGATGGACCATCTGCTGCGTGGAGCAGGACAGGTCACAAGATGGAGTTGTTGCTTGTTTCAGACCCTGAATCCTCTCTGCTCCAGTCTGGACCAGTGTAAAACCATGAACACTGTACTGCAGCAACATCTCAGGTAGAAAAAAAAGGAATAAAAATAAAAATTGTAAAGCACAAAACAACAAATGTTTAAGTGCTACTTAAAACTTGCTGCTGTTTCCAGCGCATTCAAAAGTAAACTGGTTTCCAGTGTTGTGCCAGTTCACAGCTTTTCTGAACTAGTTCAAGTTCAGTTCATACATGCACAAAGTGAACAGTTCACGTTCAAAGTTCACAAATTTCATTCTGAACTAGTTCAAAGTTCAGTTTACTTTTTTTGTGAGATATTCAAATAAATACTTTTTTTCAAACTACAAGTTAGAAATCACTATACGATATATATGACTCCAAAACAGACAAGATTTACATGGTTTTCAATGGGAGCAAACGGAGTTGTCCCATCTCTGCTCATAAGTACTACAAATGCGCTGCAGTGCGTGTGTCTATACTTTATGTCAAATGTTCATCACGACTCGGGCACATGTGAGTCCAACAACCCATGAACAGCACTAGCATTATAATAATAATAATAATAATAATAATAGTAATAATAATCAGTTTTATATAGCGCTTTTTTGGACACTCAAAGACGCTTTACATGTCATTATTCACTCCATACACGGTGGTGATAAACTATTACTGTAGCCACAGCTGCCCTGGGGCACACTGACAGAAGCGAGGCAACCAGTATGTGCCATCAGCCCCTCCGATCACCACCAACCGTTCACACACACACCAGACTCATTCTAGGCAATGGGGGTAAAGTGTCTTGCCTAAGGACACAACGACAGCAGACAGTGGGAGTCGATGGTGAAAGTCGGGCTCGAACCCACGACATTCTGGCTCAAAGACCAATTCTCTACCAGCTGAGCTACTGTCGCCCAGCATACAGCGCTGCACCGCAAAACGGAGTCGGGGTGTGTTCACAGACGGTGGAAACCGTGGGAATCTTTAGTTTTTGCCGGAAAAAGTGCGGAGAATATAGGAGGGAGGAACTTTCACTTGTTGCGTTTCAAAAGTGAAAACAAATGTAACTCAGTTCTCTTTCATAGTATTCGTTTCGATGTCTCACTATGGGAACGCCCCCCTCGGGTGTTCACAGAAGCCCTATACCATTACGCCAGCCCTGAGTGGCTGGCAGTGGTGACGTCGCGACGTTGGCACCCACTATAAATGCCACTCGTACGACGTCACCCGCCATTCAATCACCTCTTCTCGCTTCACAGAGCAAAGTTACCGCAACTCCAGTGTGTCAGACGGCTAATTTAACTGTTCACAGGTAGAGCTTATCCCTCTGCTGCCGAACGTTAGCTGTCACTACACCGGACAGTTAGTGCGTGACTAGCTTCGGAGTTTTTGTTAGCTGCACCAGGCTAACTCTCTGCTTTGCCTGCTACCACACCAGGTATCAGTCATGGCTACAGCTGCAAAGCTCTCTCCTTCCACGGAGCTGGAAGGTGCCCGGCACTGCACGTGCGGGAACAAGATTTCGAGCAACGACACACACCAGGTCTGCTCGGCGTGCCTTGGGCTGGAACACGCCCGGGACGCACTTGAGAATCCCGGATTGTGCATGCACTGCTCCCGGTTCACGGCCAAGAGTCTACGTCGCAGGCTAGCACACCAAGCTAGCCTCTCTGACAGAGACCCGGCTATGACCGAGCCTGAGCCCACTACCGCAGCACACCAGCTCGGAGGAGGCGCCCAGGCTGTAGCTGACACCGGGACTGGAGCAGCTGCCCAGGCTGCTCCGGCCCAGTTGAGCTGGAGCTCTACAGTGGACCTTGAGAACCCTCTCCAAGATGGACCGCTCCTCTTGGATTATGAGGACGATGGTTCTTTTGGTGAGGAGTTTTTGGTGTCTGACGACGAAGAGGACCCCTCCTTTTTCGTCCCCTCAGGCCAAGTCCATAACACATCTGTCCTCCCCTCCCCTCAAGTCAAGAGCCTGGGTGTCATCCTCGACAGTTCACTCTCCTTCCAATCCCACATCAATAACATCACTCGGTCTGCCTACTTCCACCTGCGCAATATCTCTCGTCTCCGCCCCTCTCTCACCCCCCACACCACCGCCATCCTCGTCCACAGCCTCGTCACCTCAAGGATTGACTACTGCAACTCACTTCTCTTCGGCCTCCCCAACAAATCCCTCCAGAAACTGCAGCTCCTCCAAAACTCTGCAGCTCGTATCATCACCCGGACCCCCACAGCTCACCACATCACCCCCGTACTACAACAACTCCACTGGCTTCCTGTCAAACAGCGCATCAATTTCAAAATACTCCTCACCACCTTCAAAGCGCTTCACAACCTGGCCCCTCCGTACTTATCTGACCTCCTCCACCCTCACATTCCTGCCCGCACACTCCGCTCCTCCTCCACCCTCACACTCTCCGTCCCCCCAGCCAGACTCATCACTGTGGGACACAGAGCCTTCAGCCACTCTGCCCCCCAGCTCTGGAACTCTCTCCCCCCTGACCTCCGTACCATTGACTCTCTTCCACTCTTCAAATCCCGACTCAAAACCCATCTGTTCAGACTGTCCTACCCCACCTAACACACACGCGCGCACACACACACACACACACACACACACACACACCTAACACATACGCACACACACACCCTCCTAACTCACACACACACACACACCATCCCATATTGCACCTGACTACTGTTTTATTCTGTTTATCCTGTTTTTAAATGTTTTTATTATGCCTGTACAGTGTCCTTGGGTGTTTTGAAAGGCGCTTTTAAATAAAATGTATTATTATTATTATTATTATTATAAGTCTCTCC
>OZ035844.1:6287830-6312621 GCA_964034765.1 Knipowitschia caucasica | reverse complement strand
GACTGAAGCAGGTCTAAAGCAGGTCCAAAGCAGGTCTTAAGCAGGACTGAAGCAGGTCTAAAGCAGGTCCACCCCATTAAGCCTAAAGAGTCAGATAGTGACTTACAGGGTTCTTTTCTTTCTTAGGGTCAGATGAAGACAGCATGTTGCGGTCTAAGACTATGTTGGACAAACTACATGATGGAAACAACCATGAAGAGATTCCACTTCCTGTTCTTCTGTTAAGAACAGGGGTCAAATACTAACGACAAAAGAAACATATTCAAGAGAAAATATATAATGCTCAAAGTTCTTTTGTGTTAGAGTTCTTAGTAACGTACCTCAGGTTAAAAAAATGTGTTATTTATGAGACTAAAGCTACAGACCCTAGCTTTAAACGGGTTTTATTTATAATACTAAAGTTACAAACCCTAGCTTTAAACATGTGTCATTTACGAGACTAAAGTTACGCTTTAGTTACCAGGGTTATCTTTGTTTTTATACGTATACTTAAGTTCATTTAAGACGAGTACTTTTGTAATTTTGATGTATAAATTAGGTTTTATATATTTTAAATCCGTGCTTGTAGTCCTCAGAGACTCGCCGCCATGTTTGTAGTCCGAGACGCGCTAGCTTCTGTGACGCTGCTGCCCCATTCTGTACTAAACCTCCACGTTTCTGTGCAAATCGCGGACAATATGAAGAAAGACGTAAACAACCAGTGATTCGGCGTTTGTTACAAACACGAAGAAGACTTTAAACCTAAAGATGGAGGCGGGAGAAGGTGAGAAGTGCTTCATGTTAGCTTTGCGGCTAACGTTGACAGCGTTGTTATTATTATCACATTTCACATGTTTACGGCGAAATTACTGCATTCAGAGGATCCATGTAAGGCTATAGTCCCACTGCTTACATACACAGGCTGTTCTTCAGCACAGAGCCCTTGGGAATATATTTATAAATATAGATATATAAAAAAGCTGTTTCTCATAGCGTGACTAATATTTGAATGAATAGACTATATTGCTATGAGTCGATATTTCGTAATTTCGAATGCAGTTTTGTCAGACAAGGCTTTTTAATGGGTGGAATACAAGACGAATGCACTGATTGTTGCTGCTTTATTATTATTATATTGTGGGTATAACTGGAGCAGATGACATTGTACAAAGGGTTGTACAATATCTGTATAGAACCAGTCGTACACAAGTTGCAAATGACTAATGTCCATTAATGTTAATAGAAGTCCTTAAATGTCCTGGATCATCACCACTGTACCCACTGACCACTGTCCTCCCGGATCTACAAGGAACAACTCTTAAAAACCCAGTGAGAGAAAAGTGAGAAACCTCGGGGAGGCCCACATTATTTATTATAAACGCAGACTGAGGCCGCAGATCCTGGACTGAGGCCGCAGATCCTGGACTGAGGCTGCAGATCCTGGACTGAGGTTGCAGGACTGAGGCTGCAGGACTGAGGCTGCAGATCCAGAACTGAGGTTGTAGATCCTGGACTGAGGTTGCAGATATCTGGACTGAGGCTGCAGATCCTGGACTGAGGCTGCAGATCCTGGACTGAGGCTGCAGGACTGAGGCTGCAGGAATGAGGCTGCAGGAATGAGGCTGCAGGAATGAGGCTGCAGGAATGAGGCTGCAGATCCTGGACTGAGGCTGTGGGCTGCAGAGAGAGGGTGCAGCCCACAAATCCTGGGAAGACAGTCCAAATGAGAAAATGAAGGACTTCAATTTCAGTGGTCCCATCATTACGACATGAAACGGACAATGGAACAGTGAGTGAATGGCAATGAACAGACTACAGCTGAAGTCATAAAGATGAAAAGAGGAGAGGGTAGTGCTGTTTCCATAATCTACTAGCAGGAAGCTCCATCTGCAGCGTCACTGACAATCTTTGTGTTTAGACTTAACGTTGTATTTCTAAGTATTCCCTGAGTCTTGCCTATCTAACCATGTGCTGAAGTGAAGACTGTTTTAAGCCAGACCTTGATTGTAGAGACTGTCTGCTTCCTGGACGTGGATGAGGGGCTGATTCCACATTAGGAGTTTGGCGCTGGAGCTGCTTCCAACTGCACTTTTTGGCTGTTTAGGACCCAGTAGAAGTTTTGCAGTGTGAGAGTTTGGAGTCTTGGAGTTAGGAGGAGCCATACCATTTGAGCCTTTGTCTGATAAACTCGTGAGAAAATACAGAGTTCTATTAGTGTCGTCTGAAAGTGTCAGACCCCAGCTTTAACCCATACCCCTCCCTGCAGCAGGCGGCAGCAGCAGCTCTATGGTCACTGAGGACATGAACGGCTCTGGACTCATGGACTTCCTGGACGAGCCGTTTCCCGACGTTGCTAAGTACGAAGACTTTCACACCATCGACTGGTTACGAGAGAAGAGCCGTGATACAGACCGTCACCGCAAGGTCAGACCCCCCCCCTCGGTTCCCCCTCCCTGGGTGAGGGTGCGCTGTTCCAAACTCACAGCCACAACCTGTCTGTGTGACCCTCCTCTCTCTCTCTCTCCTCCCTCCTCTATCTTCTCTTCCTCCTCCTCTCTCTCCTCCACTCTCTCCATTCTCTCCTCTGTCTCTTCTCTCTCTTCCTCCTTATCCTCCTCTCTTCCTCCTCCCCCTTTCTCTCCTCTCTCTCCTCCTCCTCCTTTCTCTTCTCCTCCTCCTCCTCTTCCTCTCTCATCAGATTACCTCCAAGAGTAAGGAGTCCCTGTGGGAGCTGATCAAGAGTCTCCTGGACGCCTGGTCTGGATGGGTTGTGATGCTGCTGATCGGACTGCTGTCAGGTCTGGACTCTGGACTTGACTTCTGTGGAGCTTAGGTCTTATTTTCTCCATGTCTGTAAAAGGAAGTGCATAAAACCTCTAGGCCATTCTCTGCTCTGCTCTGAACTCGATCAGATCTCTCTCTGGTCTCTCTCTCCGACTTCTCTCTGTGGTCTCTTTCTGGTGTAGGGGTTCCCAAAGTTGGCCGCCAACGTGCGCTTACATACTTGCAAGACCAGCCCGGGCTGATGGCAATGGACCCGGAATAAGAATTACTCAATGCTAATGTACACATCTTCTTACCTTTCAAAACCTTTATTTTTTTTGGACCAGTCTAGTTTAGCCCCCGGTGAAAGTTTGAAGGCACTCGTCAAATGAATGTGGCCCGTGCCGGCTGAGCGTTTTTTCTAGGGCTGTCGAAATGATCGGTTAACGCACGTTAACTCATTGAATGCCACAAATGTAATTTTACGGAAAGGCTTTTTTTTTTCTACATTTTGAAAGTAGACACCCTGACACACATTGTGTGTAAATTTGGGAATGATGAAATTAACTGCTTATATGAGGATCTAAAAGTCATTACATACTTTAATGTGCGTTATTTATTGTTCATTACGCAGCTTTGAGTGGTTGTCGCTTTGCCTCATAGAGTGATCCTGGTCGAAGTCAAAAAAGATATTGTGTATTCCTGCCGCTGTCAGCGGAGGAGGATCTTTTTATGTTTTTTATTTTTTATTTATTATATTCCTACAAATAAACATTTGTTTTCTAATTGTACATTCGTATTGTTGTTGCTGCTGTTGCCATAAATCTTCATATGGATCAAATTTCATCTCCAGTGTTCATTGTAAAGGAGGTATAAATATTCATATAGATTGAATTATTCCTTTTATAAAGGTTTTTGTAGCCTACCCCACGCCTATAAGATATATCTATCTTATAACTGTCCGTGGACCCAGAAATGTATGTGTCAGGACAACAAAACCCTCAAAAAATCATATGTCATAAAAGGGTCTCGATCTCCTTTTTCTAGGAAATTCACAGGGATTTTAATGAAAGTTTTCCATCTTTTGCTTAGGATATCTCAGAGGCAAAGGCTGGTAGAAACGGAAGGTTTTCACCATCTGAAAGTTCAAAGCCTCACCTTTCAAACTTTATAGCATGTGATTATGACAATATGCTGTGGCTTTGCAAATATCAGGAAAAATTGACATCATGGCCATTCTAAACCCAAGCTGTTGAAACAAGGCTGGCACTCAATGAGTTAATAATTTTTTTTCATTAATCACAATTAAAAAAAATGACGCATGTACCGAATGACCCGCACATGCATCCCATAATAACACTCAGAAGTGTTCATACAGAAAAATTGAGTGACCGCAGGGAACTTGCTGTTGTCTGCTGTGAACTCGAACGGGACTACGCATCCTTCGTGGCCGCAGCGTTCTGACCCGGGGCAGCTGTGACCGCTCTGGACAGCGGTTCCCAACATGGCAAACGGCGCCGCCGTAACGTGGTCATACTCAAGACTGTTTTGGAATTTCCCTCATCTGTAACAAACAATAGTTTTGGTCTGAGGCCAATAATGTGAATTCCATTTTATGTGGATTAATTTATATTATTTATAACAAATACAGTACTAATGTACACTGTCATTTATTTTTCCATTCAAACAACCATTTACAGAGAAATATGGCATAATTTTGCCGATAGTTCAAAATGCATTTAATTACGATTAATTAATGTTTAAGCTGTAATTAACTTGATTAAAAATTGTAATCGTTTGACAGCTCTAGTTCTTTCAAATTTTCGAGCCCCTGCGGCCATTTTGAAACTGCCCATAGGCGATGGTGGCACATCAGTTTGAACGGTGGAGTGTTACTGCCTCCGTTAATAAATACGGTCTATGGTTTCGGACCGTGAATCCTCTCTGCTCTGGTCTGAATCAGTGCAAAACCACGAACACTGTACTGCAGCAACATCTCAGGTTGAAAAAAGCAAGAAAAAAATAGAGCTACTTTGGATTTCCTGCCATTTCCAGTGCAAGTACTGTAGACGCACATTTAAAATCATGCACAGTTTAAAACAAGGAAGTGTGAAAAAGGTCTATTGTCAGAGCAGCATGGCAGCCGCATAAGGTGCACTAATTTTGGTCCATGTGTGTCGGTGTGCGTTAATGACCAGAAAGTAAGTTTAATGTGTGATTTGTTGATATATATGTGCCTGATATAGTCACTTGGAAGCTAAAGGTTTGGGCACCCATGCTCTGGTCCCTCTCTCTAGTCTTTCTCTCTGGTCTCACTGTTCTCTGGCCTCTGGTCTCACTGGTCTCTGGTCTCACTGGTCTCTGGTGTCTAGGCTCTCTTGCTGGTGTGATAGACCTTGCAGTGGACTGGATGACAGACCTGAAGGAGGGGGTGTGTCTGACAGCGTTCTGGTACAGTCATGAGCAGTGTTGCTGGACCTCCAACCAGACCACCTTCGCCGACAGAGACAAGTGTCCAGAGTGGAGGAAGTGGGCAGAGCTAATGACCGGAAGTGCCACGGTGAGTGAGGAGAGCTTTAAACAGGTGTTATTTATGACATTAAAGTTGCAGAATCCAACTTTAACCTGTCTTTCTCAGGGCGGGGGGGCGTACCTCCTGAACTACTTCCTCTACACCCTCTGGGCTCTGTTCTTCTCGTTTCTGGCCGTGTCTCTGGTTCGAGTCTTTGCTCCTTACGCCTGCGGCTCTGGGATCCCAGAGGTAAACTCTCCGATCTCTGGACTCTGTTCTTTCTGGTGTCTGGTCTCCGGTGTCACTGATGACCCTTTGTTTCTCTCAGATTAAGACCATCCTCTCTGGTTTCATAATTCGTGGATACCTGGGGAAGTGGACTCTCCTGATAAAGACTGTGACGCTGGTCCTGGCGGTGTCTTCTGGTCTGAGTCTGGGGAAAGAGGGCCCCCTGGTTCACGTCGCCTGCTGCTGCGGCAACTTGTTCTGCTCGCTTTTCTCCAAGTACAGCAAGAACGAAGGCAAACGACGAGAGGTGAGAGCATTTTTATGTGAACAGCCGACAGCAGCATGTGTTTAGGTGAACAAGAGACAGCAGCATGTGTTTAGGTGAACAGGAGACAGCAGCATGTGTTTAGGTGAACAAGAGACAGCAGCTCGTGTTTAGGTGAACAGGAGACAGCAGCATGTGTTTAGGTGAACAGGAGACAGCAGCATGTGTTTAGGTGAACAGGAGACAGCAGCATGTGTTTAGGTGAACAGGAGACAGCAGCATGTGTTTAGGTGAACAGGAGACAGCAGCATGTGTTTAAGTGAACAGGAGACAGCAGCATGTGTTTAGGTGAACAAGAGACAGCAGCTCGTGTTTAGGTGAACAGGAGACAGCAGCATGTGTTTAGGTGAACAGGAGACAGCAGCATGTGTTTAGGTGAACAGGAGACAGCAGCATGTGTTTAGGTGAACAGGAGACAGCAGCATGTGTTTAGGTGAACAGCCGACAGCAGCATGTGTTTAGGTGAACAGGAGACAGCAGCATGTGTTTAGGTGAACAGGAGACAGCAGCATGTGTTTAGGTGAACAGGAGACAGCAGCATGTGTTTAGGTGAACAAGAGACAACAGCTCGTGTTTAGGTGAACAGGAGACAGCAGCATGTGTTTAGGTGAACAAGAGACAGCAGCATGTGTTTAGGTGAACAGGAGACAGCAGCATGTGTTTAGGTGAACAGGAGACAGCAGCATGTGTTTAGGTGAACAGGAGACAGCAGCATGTGTTTAGGTGAACAAGAGACAGCAGCATGTGTTTAGGTGAACAGGAGACAGCAGCATGTGTTTAGGTGAACAGGAGACAGCAGCATGTGTTTAGGTGAACAGGAGACAGCAGCATGTGTTTGATGCAGGTCCTGTCTGCGGCTGCAGCAGCGGGTGTGTCGGTGGCCTTTGGAGCTCCAATAGGAGGCGTCCTCTTCAGCCTGGAGGAGGTAAAAACTACCCCTCTTCCCTCTCTCCTCTCTATCCTCTCTCATCTCTCTCCCCTCTTCTTTCTCTCATCTCTCTTCCCTCTCTCCTGTTCTCACTCTCAACTCTTTCCACTCTCTCCTCTTTCTTCTCTTTCCTCTCTCCCCTGTCCTCTTTCTTCTCTTTCCTCTCTCCCCTGTCCTCTCTTTCTCCTCTTTCCTCTCTCCTCTCCCTCCTCTCTCCCTTACCCCCTCTCTTCCCTCTCTCTCCCCTTTACTCTCTCCTCTCTCCTTTCTCTCCCCTCTCCTTCGTGCTAATAGATGTCCCTCCTCAGGTGAGTTACTACTTCCCGCTGAAGACCCTGTGGAGGTCTTTCTTCGCCGCGCTGGTGGCGGCGTTCACGCTGAGGGCTATAAACCCGTTTGGGAACAGCCGGCTGGTGCTGTTCTATGTAGAGTACCACACTCCCTGGTACATGGCGGAGCTGGTCCCCTTCATCCTGCTGGGGGTTTTCGGCGGCCTGTGGGGGGCGTTCTTCATCCGAGCCAACATCGCATGGTGCCGGCGCCGCAAGACCACACTGCTGGGGAAGTACCCGGTCATAGAGGTACGTCTCCCACGTCACTCCCAGGGCACTCTTTCGTTATTTTTATGTTTCTTATTTTTTTGTTTCTTATTTTTTTGAGTTTTTATAGTTTATACAGAAGAAAATACAGACGATGTAGAGAACAGGGAGTTATTGTGAAATACACTAAGATGTATATATATGTATTTGGTCAATGTACCCTTTGAGGACAATGACAGAGCTCAAAAGTTATTCACAAGAAAACCCACTGTTGTTGGTCTTTTCCTCCATAAAGATCTCCTCTAGAGCGGTGATGTTTTGAGACTGTCACTCTGTTGACGGCACGGGCGGCACGGTGGCTGAGTGGATAGCACTCTCGCCTCTCAGCAAGAAGGTCCTGGGTTCGAATCCCGGCCGGACCAGGGCCTTTCTGAGTGGAGTTTGCATGTTCTCCCCGTGTCTGCGTAGGTTTCCTCCGGGTACTCCGGTTTCCCCTACCACTAAAAATATGTACAATAGGTCTGGCATGCGCCTCCTGTTCGGCGACCCCGCTCCCATCTCTGTGTGGAGTGAGAGGACAAGTGCCCAAAAAATAACAATTGTAAACCGCTTTGTGACTCTGGTCTGTGAAAGGCGGTATATAAATAAAGCTTACTTACTTACTTACTGTTGTTTTGTTATTTACCGTTTTAATGTTATTGTTCTGCCTTATTGACTGAGCCAGCGGTTCTAGATTTAGGGCAACCAGCAGTGTTGTGCGTGAACGAGTTCAAAAGAATGCGTTCATTGAACAAGCTCATTTTTTCGTACTTAAACGTGAATCAGTTCACATTATGTGTCATGAAAGGCAGACATCACTGTAAAAGAACGTTGGAATTTGTTTTCCATTGAAAACTGAGTTACATTTGTTTTCTCTTTTGAAACGCAACAAGTGAAAGTTCCTCCCTCCTATACATAGTTCCCACATGACGTCACTACATACGGGGATTTGCCGACCCGGCGCCATTTGTCTTGGCATTCTGTGGGCAAAACAATAGAAAAAGAAGCTGAAACGTGTTAATGTCGTGATAAAGTTGAAAATGGTAATCTCCTGCTGGGTCAATGGATGTTCAAATCGTGCCGGAGGTTCCGTTAAACTTGGATTTTACAGTATACCCATCATTAGACTTCATGAATGTGAGAAGACTAAGCTTTTGTCAGAACAACGACGGAGGTTATGGCTTGCGAAGATAAACAGGCAAGAAACTCCCTCAAAACACGCAAGAATATGCTCGGAGCACTTTGTGTCAGGTGCGTATCGTATCTCATAATGTGTTGACAGACGTAATTTACTCAGTACTAACTTGTGTATGCTGATACCTGGTAACTTGAGAGTTTCATTATTTAGCGTTAGATTACTTTATTATGAGGAGGATCGGTGTCGCGTCCGAGGCTCTCGAGGGCAACGTAAATGTATTAAATAGATAATAATAGTTCTATGGTGGGCTAAAACAATTTTCACAAACAGCATTGCTTCTGTAAAAAGATCTGTGTCATAAAATAAACTGCTCTTTACGCCTGGAAAAATCAGTTGCCCACCATTCACCAAAACATACGGTCAAAAACGCGGAAATAAACAATAACAGCAATCCAGAGTGTCCGTGTGGCATTAGCATTAATTAAATTAATTGTTAATATAATTAAAATAATTAAATGGAGCTCCAACTGGTATTAAATCTAAAGTTTTTGAGAAATGTTTGCATTGCTTGTTAATTTTTGCTGCATAATTTGATCAAATATGTAAAACATGTCCGTAGCACGTTAAACTGTGGTGCCATTGTATTAATATACAATTATTTGCTCAAAAGTTGCCCTTTTTTTCCAATTTGCGTTTGAATATCTAAATTTATTCTCATTCTTCTGTTTAATGGAATGCACAAACACAGCAGCGTGCCATCAAAGATGGCGTCTCCGAGGAGGTCATGTGACATTCATTGGTCTGTGGGAACTATGTATATTCTCCGCACTTTTTCCGGCAAAAACTAAAGATTCCCACGGTTTCCACCGTCTGTGAACACACCCCGACTCCGTTTTGCGGTGCAGCGCTGTATGCTGGGCGACAGTAGCTCAGCTGGTAGAGAATTGGTCTTTGAGCCAAAATGTTGTGGGTTCGAGCCCGACTTTCACCATCGACTCCCACTGTCTGCTGTCGTTGTGTCCTTGGCAAGACACTTAACCTCTGGGAACACCAGAGGGGCAGCTGTGGCTGTAAAGTGCCAAACTGCCGTTGTGTCCTTAGGCAAGACACTTTACCCCCATTGCCTAGAATGAGTCTGGTGTGTGTGTGAATGGTTGGTGGTGATCGGAGGGGCTGATGGCACATACTGGTTGCCTCGCTTCTGTCAGTGTGCCCCAGGGCAGCTGTGGCTACAGTAATAGTTTATCACCACCGTGTATGGAGTGAATAATGACATGTAAAGCGTCTTTGAGTGTCCAAAAAAGCGCTATATAAAACTTATTATTACTATTATTATTATTATTATAATGCTAGTGCTGTTCACTGACAGCACTAGCATTAGCACTACTGTAGCAGGGTGCCCAAAGCCCCCACTGAAAGATCAAGGCTATGCTCACACTCAGAGAGCAGCCGTCCTCCTGTGGACTCACCACCTGCAGAGGGTCAGTGAGGGACTGGTGCTATGAGACTTGGGTGGCATCTCTGACTGCCACCCCCCTGACCCAGAAATGGATTAAAGGGTGTAGGGTCTACCCCTTGTAGTAAAGTGTAGTACTTATTTTTTTATTTTTGCTGCTACTGGAGTGACTCCAGTAGCAGCAAAAATAAAAAAATAAATTGATCATCTGAATTTCTCTTTCAGGGATCAATAAAGTATCTATCCAACAAGAGTGGGGACCATGCGCAGCCCTGTTTATGTCCTCTTTGCAGTACAAAGCTGTTAACTTTGATTCTTGCAGTCGGCATGAAGCAATTTGCGGCCTATTTCTCGGCCCATGATTCAAGGCTTGATCCGATTCATGCTCCACTACGCCATCATGTGGACAAAAAAGTATATACAACAGTCTTAAATGCTTACAATGAATGGTGGGGTCTGATAATAATATTGATATTTACGGTCTATGGTCTAAACATGTTGTGTTCGAATTGATGCTTCATGAAAAATTAACTATTTGAGGCTTTCAGTCAATTGTGTTGATACAACAAATATATTGCATCCAAAGCGGTGCAGTTTTACAAAAAAGAGTTTGAGGAAAAACTCCTATGAGGTGGATTAATTAAACACAAAAAAAACATTTATTTCCCAGTAATTAAATAAATTTACCCAGCAAATACAAAACTTTCTTTGTCTCAAACGGGATTCGAACCAACTATCTTCGACAATTGAGTCAAATGTTTACAGACTACGCTACCCATTTAATATACAACTGGTATTCCAAGCCTGGATATTTGAATCTGGGGTTTTACTAAAGTGAGATGTTTTTAATAGTATTTCATATGAAGTAGATTGGCTATACTTAGTACAGGACTGCTCCACATCACGCACACACACGTACGCACACACACACGTACGCACACACACAATCGCACACACACAAAGGCACACAGAGACAGACGGAAACACCTGTCGAAGCGATGCACTCTCCGAACTATATGAAGCGCCTCGGTGAACCGTCACGTTGTTCGGCCGCTACACGAGGCTTCGACCGTCACCACATACGTCACCAACACACGTCACCAACACACGCCTCGACCCACGCTTTAAAAAAAAACGTCCCTTGATTACTCAGTACATGCTTTGAAGACTCGGCACGCTCAGCACACCACTAGTATAGAGTACCTTCACTGTTTCAATAATAATATTATTATTAGGACCCTATAAAGGAAGTCCTAATTAAGTAAAATGCCTTCTCTGTGTCAATACTCATCAGCGCCGCTTCAGTTTTATTCGTTTGGATATGATCTATAACATGAAGGGTTCTGCGCACATTGTCTTAAAGTAAATATTCTATAATCAAATGTAAAGAACTGATATTGGCCTATCTGATCCGCACTCTGTTTTATCATTTCCTTCTGTGATCAAAGCCTCCTTCCAGCTCGAGGCAGTTTCTTCTTTTTTAAAACCCAGTAAGAATCAGGAAGTAATTTAATCTGGAAGTAATTTAGGCATCAGTTAATTCTTCAGATGCTTATACCGTTCTGCAGTGTATCCATCTATCTTTAAGTTCCCCATCTGAAATATCTGCAATCATCTGTTCATTCTGGTCCTCGTTCAAAGAGGGCAGGTCCAGAGAGGAAGACCTTTTCCTCCAGGGACTTTAGAGTAAAATGTTTTATAGAATGCTTTGTGAATGTCACACAGTTCATCTTCAGCGTTTTAGTGATTGGATCTTTCATTTTGGACTCTGCAGACATTACAATCTTCTATTTTTAATTTCCAAGCTCAAACTTAGTCAAACGACGAGGGTGGTTTGTTAAATGCACAAATTGTGTATGTATTTCTTTGGCTCACTCTGTAGGGGGCGCTTATGCTGCAATTTCATGTTTTTCACTTTTAGCTGACTGAGACCCCAGAGTTGAACAACTGATTGACGTTTGGTGTTTATTCGACTGTCTGAGAATTTCAAATAGGCTCCCATTAATCAAAGTTGGGTTAAAAAAAAGTCCAGTATTTCCTCTCTGCAACTTTAACACTATTTAAACGATCATAATTCTGCACGTGTTTAGATGATCTTGAATGATTTTGAGACAATTCTGTAAGAAAAACATGGCTGGTTTGTTTCATAACGATATGTTTTCCCTCCCAAGTATGATGATATGATAATGCATTGGTTTTATGTAACGCATTTTGGACACTCAAAGATGCTTCACATGTCATTCATTAACTCAATACACGGTGGTGATAAACTACTTCTATAGCCATAGCTGCCCTGGGGCACACTGACAGAAACGAGGCAACCAGTCTATGCCATTGGCCCCTCGACCCGCCACCAACTTTCCCACACACATTAGACTCACACCTTTGGCTCACTCTGTTTTTCACTCTGTCTACAGAGTGAAATACGGGAGTTTCTGTATTTCTGTTTCTGTCCGCATGTGCAGTTCCTCTGTCTCTTCAGTTTTTGGTCTCCTTCTGTCTTTGGGTACTGGTCTCCTGCTTCTCTTCTCAGGTCCTGGTGGTCACTGGTGTCTCTGGTGTCACTAGTGTCTCTGGTCTCCTCCTCTCCCCAGGTTCTGGTGGTCACTGGTGTCACTGCTCTCTTGGCCTATCCAAACCCATACACTCGTAGATCCACGTCTCAGCTGATCTCAGAGCTGTTTAATGACTGTGGAGCTCTGGAGTCGTCTCAGCTCTGTGACTACATCACCAGCAACAGCACCAGCCGAGCTCTGGACGACATCCCAGACCGCCCAGCTGGTCCTGGGGTCTACTCCGCCCTTTGGCAACTCACTCTGGCCCTGGTATTTAAGATCCTCATCACCATCTTCACCTTCGGCATGAAGGTAAGGAAGAGGACCAGAGACCTGAGAGAGACTCTGGTCTCTCTCTGGTCTCGCTCTGGTCCTGCTCTGGTCTCTTGTGTCTGGTACATTGTGCTCTCTCTCTCTCTCCTCAGATCCCCTCTGGTCTCTTCATTCCATCCATGGCGGTGGGAGCGATTGCTGGTCGTATCGTGGGTATTGCGGTGGAGCAGATGGCGTACCATCATCACGACTGGATCATCTTCAGAAGTTGGTGTCGACCAGGAGCAGACTGTGTGACACCTGGTCTCTACGCCATGGTGGGAGCAGCCGCCTGCCTGGGTGAGGACTGTGGGGCTGTCTACTGTATCTCTGTTGGTTTCTGTCCTCCAGGGGGCGTGACCAGGATGGCAGTCTCTCTCTCTGTCCTCCAGGGGGCGTGACCAGGATGGCAGTCTCTCTCTCTGTCCTCCAGGGGGCGTGGCCAGGATGACAGTCTCTCTCTCTGTCCTCCAGGGGGCGTGACCAGGATGGCAGTCTCTCTCTCTATCCTCCAGGGGGCGTGACCAGGATGACAGGCTCTCTCTCTGTCCTCCAGGGGGCGTGACCAGGATGACAGACTCTCTCTCTGTCCTCCAGGGGGCGTGACCAGGATGACAGACTCTCTCTCTGTCCTCCAGGGGGCGTGACCAGGATGACAGACTCTCTCTCTGTCCTCCAGGGGGCGTGACCAGGATGACAGACTCTCTCTCTGTCCTCCAGGGGGCGTGACCAGGATGACAGTCTCTCTCTCTCCTGTCTGACAGTCTCTCTCTCTGTCCTCCAGGGGGCGTGACCAGAATGACTGTCTCTCTCGTGGTCATTATGTTCGAGCTGACTGGAGGTCTGGAGTATATTGTTCCGTTGATGGCGGCGGCGGTGACCTCGAAATGGGTGGCAGACGCCTTCGGGAAAGAGGGAATCTACGAGTCTCACATCCAACTGAACGGATACCCTTATCTGGACATCAGGGACGAGTTCACACACAGGTACAAGTTCACACACAGGTACAAGTTCACACACAGGTACAAGTTCACACACAGGTACCAGTTCACACACAGGTACCAGTTCACTCACAGGTACCAGTTCACTCACAGGTACCAGTTCACTCACAGGTACCAGTTCACTCACAGGTACCAGTTCACTCACAGGTACCAGTTCACTCACTCACACACAGGCTCTCAGTGACATTAATACCTTTACTCCCTCCTCAGGACCCTGGCTGCAGACGTGATGCGCCCCCGCAGGTCGGACCCCCCTCTGGGCCTCCTCACTCAGGACAGCACCTCAGTGGAGGAGGTGGAGGCTCTGATCAAAGACACAGACTTCAACGGGTTTCCTGTCGTCGTGTCTCGAGAGTCTGAGAGGCTCATCGGCTTTGTGCAGAGACGGGACCTCACTCTGGCTATAAGTATGGAGCTGCTTTAGACCTGCTTTAGTCCTGCTTTAGTCCTGCTTTAGTCCTGCTTTAGTCCTGCTTTAGTCCTGCTTTAGACCTGCTTTAGACCTGCTTTAGTCCTGCTTTAGACCTGCTTTAGTCCTGCTTTAGTCCTGCTTTAGACCTGCTTTAGTCCTGCTTTAGTCCTGCTTTAGTCCTGCTTTAGACCTGCTTTAGTCCTGCTTTAGTCCTGCTTTAGTCCTGCTTTAGACCTGCTTTAGACCTGCTTTAGTCCTGCTTTAGTCCTGCTTTAGTCCTGCTTTAGTCCTGCTTTAGTCCTGCTTTAGACCTGCTTTAGACCTGCTTTAGTCCTGCTTTAGTCCTGCTTTAGTCCTGCTTTAGTCCTGCTTTAGTCCTGCTTTAGTCCTGCTTTAGTCCTGCTTTAGTCCTGCTTTAGACCTGCTTTAGCCCTGCTTTAGTCCTGCTTTAGTCCTGCTTTAGTCCTGCTTTAGTCCTGCTTTAGACCTGCATTAGACGTGCTTTAGACGTGCTTTAGACGTGCTTTAGACCTGATTTAGACCTGATTATACCTGCTTTAGACCTGCTTGAGACCTGCTTTAGGGTTTGTCTCAATTCTGAGGGCACTTGCCTCAACAGAAAAGTGCCCTCCTAGAGCGGAGTGCACTCGTTAATATTCTACCTTCCTTCTCCCATGGATCTAGGGGACACCCCTCTGTTTGCAAAACTCAGCAAACGTCGCACACAACATTGACGTGTCCAATTTCACTACACATAAGAAAGACTTTATGGAACAAAGTATTCATTAAAGTGAGACGTTTGTAATTCATTTCATATGAAGAAGATTAGCTATAATTAGACACAAGACTGCTCCATTTCACGCACACACACATACGCACACACAGACAGACACAGCCGCAGATCACAGAGCTCCTGTCAGAGTGATAAGCAGGGCTTAAAGTTTTCCGGCACCGTGCCGGAAATCCGGCGTGAGAAAAAAAAAAAAAAAAAAATCACTTTATTTATATATATATTAAAAAAAAAAAAAATGATTGCTGTCATTTGAAAAAGGTTCAAGTGTGTTCTACCAATTGTATGAAAGGATTGCATGTGTATAGCGCAGGGATTAAAGAGTTCCGTCTAAGTGACGGATTTCCGTCAAATGAAATTGGTCTGAAAAAAAAACAAAATATATAATAATATAATACACACAATGAAATGGTTAATTATAACAAAATATATAGTAATACGTGTGAATCTGTTGTATATATCTAGATATATATTAATAATTTGAATATAATTGTATTTATATGTATATAGAAATAAAAAGTAATCACGAGTGGGCCTTGAACGTGCCGTGGCTAGCTACATGAGCGCTCCGTAAATGATTCAAGGCAATGGGACGTAGCCAAGTTAGCGATGGTAACACGGAGGTGAAAGTTTTTGAAAAGTGCACGGAGCTTTTGAAAAGGAGAAGAGGACAAGGAAAATGTAATCCCGAACGGAGCAATAACAGCCAGCAGCCCGCGGACCGGTAAACTGGGCGCGTTATCAGAGGAAAGGTAGGACATAATTAACGTTTACCAAACGCAATGCTTTTTTATTTAACGGAATTTACAATATGTACTTTGCTGTGACTGGGAATGGGGACAAGCATGTCTTGGTGAGCTTTTGATAATATCTTGGTGGCGATCCCCATGCAAAACTGCGTGATAAAAAGAGCCAATCAACGAGAGCGAACGGAAGAAACTCGCTGAAGAAAGGTGTGTGTTAGCAGGTCTTATATTCATTCATCAAAGCTAGCCTAGCATTCACGCACAATCACAATCATGGATCGTTGTTTATGGAAGAAGGAGCAGTATAAGTTGCTGTTGATAACGGAGTGAAAAATAAATGGAGGTGGGCATGGCTGGATGAGGTGGAGACGATGGGATTCTGTTGCTTCATGGTGCAAAAAGATGAAGGTGTCCGGTGCTTGTTCGTACTTCGCTATTATTATTTTTTTATATGGGAGTAATGAGAAAACAAATCAAACAGCTTTGGATTCACCACCAGCTCAAAACTGCGCACTTGGCAGCTGTCCGTGCACTTTCCCACACTTCTTTACCTGGTGCATCAGATTCAGCGACAACTGAGACTAGGCTTGCTCTGGTGGACTGTGTCTGTGACCTAAAACTATCTGTGGCTTTATCGCAGAAAATAACCTGTCGTTCAGAACCATCACTACCGCTGGTAGATTTAATTATCATTAATCATTTGCAGTTGATAAAACTGCGCTGTGCACTAGCACCAAGTTGATAGGGAAACCTTTTTCTTAAACATTGAGTGTCCACAAACAAATGTGGACAGAATTTTGAATGTCCTTTTTAACATGTTGGGCGGAGGGTTTAATGAGGAGGCTACTTTGTCTGAACAATTAAATAGAGGGAAAAAACCGCATGGTCCAGAGGAGGAGGCAGCTGGTCCAGAGGAGGAATCAGCTGGTGCAGAGGAGAGTTGTCTGGCTGGTCCAGAGGAGGAGGCAGCTGGTGCAGAGGAGAGTTGTCTGGCTGGTCCAGAGGAGGAGGCAGCTGGTGCAGAGGAGAGTTGTCTGGCTGGTCCAGAGGAGGAGGCAGCTGGTGCAGAGGAGGAGGCAGCTGGTGCAGAGGAGAGTTGTCTGGCTGGTCCAGAGGAGGAGGCAGCTGGTGCAGAGGAGAGTTGTCTGGCTGGTCCAGAGGAGATGATAAAAAGGCTGCAGCCCCACCGCACCAGCCAGACAACTCTCCTCTGCACCAGCTGCCTCCTTCTCTGGACCAGCCAGACAACTCTCCTCTGCACCAGCTGCTTCCTCCTCTGGACCATGCGGTTTTTTCCCTCTATTTAATTGTTCAGACAAAGTAGCCTCCTCATTAAACCCTCCGCCCAACATGTTAAAAAGAAAGCATACAGATAATTCACACCCTAAACAAAAGAAAAAGAAATGAATATTTCAAACAGTACTGTTAGCATTTGTGTTGTTTTGTAATGTTTTACCAAATCAAAGTCTATTGAAAGTTAACACAGGTGCTTTATGAAGACACACAGCACAAAGCTCATTTGCACTTTAGTTTCATTTATTTGTGTTGAAAGCTAAATGTTTAATAAGTAGAATTTAAAAGTTAAGGTTTATTTATATATTTAAGGTTGAATCTGGAAGTGTTCTTGTTGCCTGATCCAGTGTTTTTAGTTTTTGTATGTCATATCTGATGTCTAGTTTGGATGTTTAATCAGTTTACAGTTTACACATAAAATGTTAGTAATAACATCAATAATAATTAAAAAAAAGAAAATAGTATATTCACTTACTGTGATGTGGTATGTTTTTTTTTTTTTTTTTACATTATCACACAAATCCAAACTAGGGGTACTTGCAGAAAGGTCTTGGCAAGGTGAGGCTTTACATTTAAGTAACAATTCAATAGTCAGATGATGTATTTATTGCCAACAACTGATGTTTATAATAAACATCAGTTGTTGGCAATAAATAGATATAAATTATATGTATGAGCGTATAAAGGCGCTTATAAAAAACGCTTATTAGTGATCATTCTATGATTCATATAGATGGTTCAGGCTCAGGAATTTTTTCAACTTTAACCCATGGATAAGCTACATCATGGATCTATAATAATAACATGGATCCACGTCTCCTTATTAGCCTCAGTGAACGGCACACGCTGCAGCTGCTTCTTGAGAGATCGTCACCACACACGGCACCAACACACGCTTAAAAAAAACCTCTAAATGACTCGCACACGCTTCGAAGTTTCCACACGTTCACCACATACTGTACTTGCACACGGGTGTTTCATGTTGTTTTCTTGAATTGTGGCGCGGCTTTGCCCGACAGCTACCTATCCTAATGCATCATGGGATCACCCTTGGCTGCAAGTGAGCTCCGGAGCTCTCCAGAGCAAAATCGAGGGCAAGGGTTCAAATTAAGGGCTAGGATGAGAATTGGGATGGGGCTTTAGTCCACCTTTATACCTGCCTTAGACCTTCAAGTGTCCCTCTTGTCCTTCAGAAAGCGCCCGTCAGAAGCAGGATGGTGTGGTCAGCAGTTCTGTGGTTTACTTCACGGAGGACGCTCCGATCCTCGCGCCGTCAAACCCTCAACCTCTGAAGCTGAGGCGCATCCTCAACCTCAGCCCCTTCACCGTCACAGACCACACCCCCATGGAGACCGTGGTGGACATCTTCAGGAAGCTGGGCCTGAGGCAGTGCCTGGTCACCAGGAGCGGGTAGGACCTTAGAGACCTTAGAGACCTTAGAGCTAGGGTATGTAACTTTATTCCAAGGGAAGGCGCTGTTTTAAATATATGTACAATTCTTATTATCCACAGAATCATGTGTCCAACAGAAAAAAAATTGAAGTTATAGACATCACCTTTAAAAAATAAATTCTGCTGATCGCCAACTTTCTGTTCCAGGCGTCTGTTGGGAATCATCACCAAGAAGGACGTTCTCCGACACATGGCCCAGATGATGAACCAGGACCCAGAGTCTATCATGTTCAACTGAGACCCGAGAGAGACCCGAGAGACCCGAGAGAGACCCGAGAGAGACCCGATATTCACAAACTAACATCCGTTGCCAATTTTTAACATCTGAACTTGAAAAGCAGAAACATCTTAAACAGATGGATCTATATGAAGGGACCAGACGGTGATGTCACATGTTGCGATCAATAAGCACTTTTAATTTTGTCACCATCTGTTTTTGAAATGTAGAAATTCTGCCAAAATGAAGTTGGATACAAGATACAAGAATTTAAACTTAGAGCTAAATACTGCAACATTCAGCTTCTGTTACTGTTTTATTCCTGTTTGACTTTAAAACCTGTTTCTGATGTATTTATGTCTGATGTAAATACTGCGTGTTGTAAACGTCCACTATTTAAGTACGATGCACTTTGAATAAAAGAAACATGTTCATCACCAGAACCACAGACTGGACCTGGCAAGACTCGCTCACTGTGGGAGAACGTGGCAGAAAAGTGGGGTCTGAACCAAAGTCTTAAAGCTGAGGTAAGGGGGTATTATTAGAAGTAATAAATATTCAGTTTTATAACTTTTAATATTCACTCCTTCTACATAAAACATGATCCTGTGATTATTCCTCTGTACTTTCAGATAATTAGAGAATCATCAAACTGAAATAAGTTTATTTGTATAGCACAATTCATACACAAGGCAACTCAAAGTGATGAACAAAACAAGATAGCATTAAAATCATAAATAATCTCAGTACATTAAAAAAAGATAAAAATTCCTCCGTTGTACAGTATGCTCGGCTAAAGAAATCTGTTAGCCTGGATTAAAACATTGTCAGAGAAGAAGCCTGTCTCACATTTTCAGGAAGATTGTACGAGATTTTAGCAGCATGAATCTGAAAAGCAGCCTCCCCATGTTTAGTTCTGACTCTGGGCACTAACAGGAGTCCAGTCCCTGTGCTCCTCAGAGTCCGGGCTGGTTCATATGGGACTAACATGTCACTAATATATTTTGGTGCGAGGCCATGGAGAGACTTGTACACAAGCAAAGCTGTTTTAAAGTCTATTGTCTGAGCCACAGGAAGCCAGTGCAGAGACCTGAGAACTGGACTAATGTGGTCGTACTTCCTGGTTTTTTGTTTTTTGAATGCAAAGTAACAATGCAAGTCTTCATCTTTAGGGTTAAAGTGAGTCGTCTTTATTTATCAACCAAGGTCATCCTCATTGTTTGAGAGTCTTCATCCTCAGTGTTTGAGAGTCTTCGTCCTCAGTGTTTGAGAGTCTTCGTCCTCAGTGTTTGAGAGTCTTCGTCCTCAGTGTTTGAGGTTCGAGGCCTTCTCCAGATCTCCATAATACTCTAGAGCTCTCCTCACTGGATCCAGGATGTGCAGCTGCAGGGAACAGGAACATCTGGGAATAAAGTACAGCTCTAACCTCTAACCTGCCCCCCACCTCACCCCCCTCTCACCTCCAGACACGGGAACAGTTTGGTGAGTTCGGTGAAAAGTGGTAAAAGCACAAATGTGATGAAGTTAGTTTGAGATGAAGGTTTGGAAACTTTATCTCTGTCCATGAACGGAGTCACAGGTAATCCACGAGACTTCTCTGTGTCGCTCTGGTACCGGGAGAGAGAGACCAGAGATCAGAGAGAGAGAGACCAGAGAGAGAGAGACCAGCGAGTGTGTTGGACCTGGTTGAAGAACTCCTGCAGCAGACAGTCGAGCCATGGTTCTGCCACTGACACCGGTCTCGCCTCATTAGATATGTCTGACACCTTCACCAGGATCTTCATCAGCTGCAGGAGGAGGAGAGAGGAGTGAAAAGAGGAAGAGGAGAGAGAAGGAGGAGGAGTCAGTACCACTTCTTTGTGCTCCTTGTTGCTGAAGTCAAACGTTGGTTGAAAGGATTTGAACTTATTGAGGATCTCATTGTGACGAGCCATATCTGTGGCCAGGATACACCTGCAGCAGAGAAACTATCAGAGAGAGACCAGAGAGACCAGAAAGTGACGTTTTAGTCTCACTTGATCATCCCAGAGCGGATCTGTTTGTATTGATCTGATGTCACGTTCTTCAGGATGTTACAGGCGGGCTGAGAAACAGACCAGAGGAGAATTAGGTCTAAAGCAGGTCTAAAACAGGTCTATAGATGGACTAAAGCAGAACCAATGCAGGTCTAAGGAAGATCTAAAACAGGTCCAACCTTGGACAGGATGCTGAAGGCAACAGCACAGTGATGGTTTTCTAAAGGTGAGATGTCGTTGTATCGGAGCGCCAGGTCTGTCTGAGCGTTTATCTGAAAGAGAACAGAGTCTGTTCTGGTCCAGTCCTGGTCCAGTCCAGTCCTGGTCCTGGGTTCACCTGGTACACGTTGTTGTATCCTGGATGGTCCAGGTCATGGCAAAGAGCTGAGGTGATCATGATCAGGAGGTCAGTCCTGCTCAGTTTGGTCCTGAGCTCCGTGATCCAGATCAGTCCATACATCTGAGGAGGACAGAAGAAAGAGGACAGAGGAGAGAGAGGACAAGATACTTGGTACTGGTAAATGTACTTGTACCATCTGGGTGACGCAGAAGCAGTGGCTGAAGTTGTGGAAGGGGATGGAGTTGTAGTGACGATGGACCTCCAGCAGGAAGTTCTGCAGGATACTGGTCTCCATCTGGAACTCTGACACGAAGCCCAGGTCCTCAAACATGGTCTGAAGGAGGACCAGCATCTCCGAGTCCTCCCATTGCCTGAACCAGAGAGACCAAAGGGACCACGGGGAGACCAGAGAGAGACCAGAGAGAGACCAGAGAGAGACCAGAGAGAGACCAGAGAGAGACCAGAGAGAGACCAGAGAGAGACCAGAGAGAGACCAGAGAGAGACCAGAGAGAGACCAGAGAGAGACCAGAGAGAGACCAGAGAGAGACCAGAGAGAGACCAGAGAGAGACCAGAGAGAGACCAGAGAGAGACCAGAGAGAGACCAGAGAGAGACCAGAGAGAGACCAGAGAGAGACCAGAGAGAGAGACCAGAGAGAGAGACCAGAGAGAGAGACCAGAGAGAGACCAGAGAGAGACCAGAGAGAGACCAGAGAGAGACCAGAGAGAGACCAGAGGGAGAAAAACCGGTGGGTGAGAGACCAGAGAGAGACCAGAGAGAGACCAGAGAGAGACCAGAGAGAGACCAGAGAGAGACCAGAGAGAGACCAGAGAGAGACCAGAGAGAGACCAGAGAGAGACCAGAGAGAGACCAGAGAGAGACCAGAGGGAGAAACCGGTGGGTGAGAGACCAGAGAGAGACCAGAGAGAGACCAGAGAGAGACCAGAGAGAGACCAGAGAGAGACCAGAGAGAGACCAGAGAGAGACCAGAGAGAGACCAGAGAGAGACCAGAGAGAGACCAGAGAGAGACCAGAGAGAGACCAGAGAGAGACCAGAGAGAGACCAGAGAGAGAGACCAGAGAGAGAGACCAGAGAGAGACCAGAGAGAGACCAGAGAGAGACCAGAGAGAGACCAGAGAGAGAGACCAGAGAGAGAGACCAGAGAGAGACCAGAGAGAGACCAGAGAGAGACCAGAGAGAGAGACCAGAGAGAGAGACCAGAGAGAGACCAGAGAGAGAGACCAGAGAGAGACCAGAGAGAGACCAGAGAGAGACCAGAGAGAGACCAGAGAGAGACCAGAGGGAGAAACCGGTGGGTGAGAGACCAGAGAGAGACCAGAGAGAGACCAGAGAGAGACCAGAGAGAGACCAGAGAGAGACCAGAGAGAGACCAGAGAGAGACCAGAGAGAGACCAGAGAGAGAGACCAGAGAGAGAGACCAGAGAGAGAGACCAGAGAGAGAGACCAGAGAGAGAGACCAGAGAGAGACCAGAGAGAGACCAGAGAGAGACCAGAGAGAGACCAGAGAGAGACCAGAGAGAGACCAGAGAGAGACCAGAGGGAGAAACCGGTGGGTGAGAGACCAGAGAGAGACCAGAGAGAGACCAGAGAGAGACCAGAGAGAGACCAGAGAGAGACCAGAGAGAGACCAGAGAGAGACCAGAGAGAGACCAGAGAGAGACCAGAGAGAGAGACCAGAGAGAGAGACCAGAGAGAGACCAGAGAGAGACCAGAGAGAGACCAGAGAGAGACCAGAGAGAGACCAGAGAGAGACCAGAGAGAGACCAGAGAGAGACCAGAGAGAGACCAGAGAGAGACCAGAGAGAGACCAGAGGGAGAAACCAGAGAGAGACCAGAGGGAGAGACCAGAGGGAGAGACCGGTGGGTGAGAGACCAGACAGAGAGCAGAGGGACTCACCAGTTGTCGAACACTGGTGTCTTCAGATGCTCTCTGACCTCCTCACTGACCTGTAGAGAGCTGCAGACACACAGTTGTTTGAACTGGACTCTGACACAGAAACAAGCTGCTGTCTCCAACCTCATGTTGAGAAACCTGGTGCGCAGCTTCTGCCTCTCCACACTCGCAGGGGTCGCATGTGCGCTCACAGGGGTCGTGTGTGAGCTCACAGGGGTCGCGTGCGCCGTCGTTAGTCTCGGCCCAGTTTTATGAATGAACTTCTCTGTGTTGTCTCTGAACAAACCCATCCAGCTCAAGTGCTCCACACTCTGCACACAGGGGAAGTAGCAGCAGCAACAGTATTAGTAGTAGAAGTACCAGTATTAGTACTTGTACTTGTACCTGTAGCTTCCTCTTGAAGTCCTCCACTTCCTGGTCTAACTCGTGCAGAAGTTCTGGACTCCGGTTCAGCTCCATCACTCGCGTCTCCAGCTGTTGCACACGTGTCTCCATGGCGACCAGCTGCGTCGGCATGGCCACCCCTGCAACATCTGCACCTGCGGTCACATGACGTCACAGTCACATAATGTCACACAGTCTCATGAATCCAGCTGCAGCCTGTTGGGGGAGCTCTTACATGACTCTAGCTGCAGCCTGTAGGGGGTGCTCTTACATGACTCTAGCTGCAGCCTGTAGGGGGAGCTCTTTAATGAGTCTAGCTGCAGCCTGTAGGGGGAGCTCTTACATGACTCTAGCTGCAGCCTGTAGGGGGAGCTCTTTAATGAGTCTAGCTGCAGCCTGTAGGGGGAGCTCTTACATGACTCTAGCTGCAGCCTGTAGGGGGAGCCCTTTCATGAGTCTAGCTGCAGCCTGTAGGGGGAGCTCTTTCATGAGTCTAGCTGCAGCCTGTAGGGGGAGCGCTTACATGACTCTAGCTGCAGCCTGTAGGGGGAGCTCTTTAATGAGTCTAGCTGCAGCCTGTAGGGGGAGCTCTTACATGACTCTAGCTGGAGCCTGTAGGGGGAGCTCTTACATGACTCTAGCTGCAGCCTGTAGGGGGAGCGCTTACATGACTCTAGCTGGAGCCTGTAGGGGGCGCTTCTCTGGTTCTGCTGCAGAGACGCTGAGATCTTCAACAGTTGTCCATTTGAGCTGAAGAGTTTCAAGATGTGGTCCGCTCCCACTTCTGCTGTGGCTCGGAAGAGTTCTGAAGGAGAGCAGACATTAGTACACAGACACTGCAAAACTTCCAACAACACTGCGAACCTCTCAACAACACTAGAAACCAACCAACAACACTGCAAACCGACCAGACACACACAAAGGCACGTTCACACACACAAGCATCTACCTGCACTCAGACAACCAGTCACACAATATCACAATATTAGAATGGCCCAAAACGCTCTCCTCTGATCTGACGCAGCTGTTCTGTAAAGAGGAATGGGCGAAACTCTAGATGTGCACAGCTTGTAGAGTCAAACTTAATGTGTTCTGTCGCCTGTTTGTTGTGGTCTTTCATGTAGTATTATTACTTCTATAACGTGTATATCTACATATAATTCTGAAACCATTAAAGCTTATATTAGATATGCATATAACATATACACGTACACACACACACACACACCTACACACACACTGTGTATACTGTATATGCAGGTTTTACCTTGGACGTCTCTGTCGCTGCTGCTGAGTCCAAACTCTGCCGTCTCCTCGTGTCCGTTCACCACAAAGTGAATGGTTTTTGTTGCCATTTTCACACTTACAGATTATCTTGAATTGATAATTGAATTGAAATAAAATTATATTGAGATTATCATGAGGGTGTTCCACAGACGTAGGAGCAGAGG